>RJWJ010009649.1:0-49345 GCA_004363605.1 Indri indri | reverse complement strand
TGTGTGTGTATGTGTGTGTGTGTGTGTGTGTGTGTGTGTGTGTGTGTGTGTGTGTGTGTTCCCCATAACTCCTAAACCAACATAGAAAACATTGGCTACATTTTTTTTTCTTTTGCCACAAAGCTAAGGGAAAACTCTGTGCCACTCTGTTATGTGAGGGTATAAGATCACTCACAAAATGTGTTTCTATTCCTATATTCCTGTAGCGTTCCCAAGCTTCTGAGAATGTTCTCTTCTTCGGCAGGCTTACTTTGTACCTTTGAGCAAGGAAGTGCAATTGGTTTTATTTTTTACTGGGGGCATTGTCAGAAAAGTTCTTGTTTTACAAACATCTTTTTGCTGTTACTTCAAAAAGTGCTTATCTATGAAAACAGTATTATTTCCCATAGCAAATTTGAGTAAAACCAATGAACAAGGGCTGCTAGAATAATTATATTTGTATGTTATTTTGAATCAGAACCATTCCTGTCTTGGATAATTTAATATGTAAATAGCATTTGTCAATCTCGAGATATTTATGTAGTTTAGCGTTCTTAAATCATTATGTACAAAATTTTGCCAATAATAACTGGTTTGACCTTTGTCTGGCAATTTTTTGAGTTTTTTTTTTTCTTGAAAGTAACTTGTGAATTTTATATGTAATTCCCTGAGGATTTAGGGACTTCTATGCTTTTTTATAAATTTTTAAAATATTTATATATTTTACTTTTGATATTTTAGCCAATGTCTTGCAAGAATATATATATTATATAGAGTCTAGATAATATTATAGAATATAAGAATATATATGATAGAATACTATTAAATGTATTTCTTTGAAATTTAGAAAAGATAATAAAGAAATATTATAGTAGAAGTTTGTGGTGCCCTAAAGGAAAATGAAAAATGAGATTCTGTGAATATGTTTAATCTGTGACTCACACATGTTTTCTAGTAAAAATCTATGCTCCATTTTCTTCGTCAATCCTGCCCACCCTCATCTATGTAATGAGGGAACTACAATAAAGATAGATAGCCAGATATTTGAATATATGGAAATATAATAAAGATTTGTCTATTGACACATAAATAACCACCCTAAAATTTTAGTGGCTTCAATAAATTCGCTTTTGTATTTGTTTATAATTTTGCAACCTGGGCAGTACTCGGCTAGGCACTGCTTCTTGTGGTCTTGCCAGCTCTTACCCATGTGACTGAAGTCAGTTGACAGGTTAGCTAAGGCCTGGGGTCAGTTCTGATGTAGGAAAGGGTGGGAATCTGTATTATTCTATGTGGTCTCAGGACCTGCTCTTCTTCATGTGACCCATCTGTATGATCTCTTCGTCCAGATAGCCAGAGTGCTTACCTAGCCAGGGCTCCCCAAAGCACAAATGCAGCAGCATCCAGGTCTTTTTAAGGCTTAGGTCCAGAATTAGCAGAGTGTTGATTTAATTGCATTCCATTAATTAAAGTGAGCTATAGGACAGCCCAGAATCAAGGGAATTGTATTACACTAGGGCATGAATACTAAGGTATGATTTATTGTGAGCCACCAGTGTAATAGGCTACCACACTGATATTAATATTTTGTTTATAATAGGTTATTCTTTCTTTAATAAATTTATGATATTAGTATTATGGAAAATAAAATAACTATGTCTTTTAGACTATGTGTGCTATGAAATTCCATTTTATTTTGTTAATGGTCAAATTATTACTACTAAAAAGTACATAAATAGAAATGGAAAAGTAAATAAAATTGACCAAAAATAAATGACAAACTAATTATTTTATAATTGGGTATATATAAGTAGGAAACCTTCTAGACTAGGGATTCATTGAACTGCTATGTTTTATTCAATTAGAATTTGTATGAATTTTTAAGTTTATTCTCTGGTAATATTTTCTTAGGTATCTATTTTGTAATGAATGCTGTTGAAAATAAGAAGAGATGTCTAGAAAATTATATTACAATAATAAAAAATGCACGTATTTGTTAACATTGTAAGAATAGGGTTTCTATAAAAGTACTCAAGCAATCTCTACAATTGTTGATTGTTTTACGTTAAAGAAACCTAATCATTGTGATCATCTGATTTCCATTTTAAACTTCCAGCTTTGCTGAAATCTTTGTTTCTTTAGTTCAGTGACTATTTCTCTGTGTTTCTTAAAATATTGGTCTTCCGGAAATACTATAACCACATCTTTTGGACAAAGGATACACAAGAAGAAAATATTTATCATATGTAGTGCACACAGTGCTAATATTAATATCATAGCATAACATCTACTTCACAATGTAATAAGAAGTAAATACATAATTCAATAGGAACATAGAGGAAAAATACCAACAAGCAATTTACAGAGGAAGAAATGGATAAAAAAATCCTCAACCTACTCAAAAAATGCAAATAAAGTAACCATGGCATACAATTTACCATCCGTCAGAATGGCAAAGGGTTTTAAGAAAGTAGACTGATATATTTTTGGTGGAATTATAAATGTGATTTCTAAAAATCAATTTAGGATTCTATACCCAGAAATATACCAAAAACGTTTCTTAATAAATAAGGTAAAATAGTGGTGTCTAATCTGCTGTTAAACCAGCTCTTGAATTTTTAATTTGGTACACTTTTTCTAGAAGTTTTATGTAGTTTTTTTCAAACTCTTAGATTATTTCTTACAGTTTCCTGTAAACTGATATCATTTTAAATTTTGCTTTTAATTTCTTTGAACACAGTAAAAATACATAAGCATCATTTTTGTAATCTGTTTCTTTGAATTCTCATATCCAAGGCTTTGCGTTCTTTGTTTCTTCTATCTTTTGTGCATGGTTTCTTATTTCCTAATGTGCCTGAGTCTGGTTTGCTTTTTTCTTATGATATATCCTTTGTTGTTGTTGTTGTTGTTGTAATTATTATTAGAAAATTATTTGTTTGCATTCTTTGATTCCTAGAATGAAAGCAGTCTTTTTTTCAGAGGAACTTTGATCCTCCTCTATCCAGTACCTGGAGCACTACTTGCAGGAAATACTTTCAACTAAATACATGGCTGGAAGTTCGGTCATCCAGTTGATATGAATTTGGGTCCAAATCTAAATAAGAAACTGTGTGTAGTGATGTGTTCTATGCTTAAGTAACTTTCCCTGTAGGCTCCTATATGCATATGTGTCTACAGGGAGATAGATTCATTTCAGGAAAAAGGGGTTCATTTCAGTCTTGGTGCATGGCTTTTGGGGCCTTCCATCTAAGGGTGGGGCATACCCTGGGATTTACTTCTCTCCCCCATTCCCTGTAAATATATCAAAACAAAGTGTGAATTCATTCAATTTGGCAAATGCCCTCAGGACCAAATGAAGCTCAGGGTTCCAATTAATCATCAGGATTCCAGTTATCAGTTAGACTTTGACTTAGGTATTATTTATCTATTATTATAACAATACCATGTAACAAACAACAAAACAAACAAACTTCAATGATATACAATAAGCATATATGGCTCATGCATCTGGGGTGATCAACAGGGCAGCCCTGAGGATCTTGGTGGGGCTTGTGTAGCCGGTAGGTGTCAGCTGTCAGTTGAGGATGATGGCCTCAGCTGGCAAGACTGCTGATTTGGGTCAGCTCCTCTAGGCTCCCATCCTCGCCCTGGGACTGTACCTTGCTAGTGTTGGTTCCATGGCAATCACAGAGGATGTGAGTGACCAAACTCAATCATGCAAGCACATTTCAAACTACTGCTTGCAACATGTTTGCCAGCATCCCATTGGCCTGAAGCAAGCCATGTGGTGAAACCAGAGCTAAAGTGGAAGGTCACTACATGGCAAAGGATGTGCATACAATCTGGGTTGAAGAATGTAGATATTTTTTTCAATTTAATATGGCTCATTAATTTCTTAATATCTTGTCAGTTTTGTAATGCAAATAAGAAGTTTATTGTTTATATTTACCTAATATTTTTTGCTTTTTTTTGGTATA
This sequence comes from Indri indri, assembly GCA_004363605.1. Classification (NCBI taxonomy): domain Eukaryota; kingdom Metazoa; phylum Chordata; class Mammalia; order Primates; family Indriidae; genus Indri; species Indri indri. The sequence continues at coordinate 45,389 of RJWJ010009649.1, read as the reverse complement.
GATAATTCAAATAGAATAGCATAAGAGAAGAAAGGCTCTTTCATTGATTTACTTTTTATTTTAAAATGTTTATAATTAGTGATCTGTTTTAATATTTTGAGTCATATGTCCTCAAATATAACACACACCTTACCATTACAAATGGGTGAATTGGTTGTAGCAAACATTAATATAGTCCATGGTGGTATTTGTTTTGTTCTTATAATTAAAGGGTTTATTTTATTTTATTTTATTTTATTTTTTTATTTTTTCTTTATTTATTTTTTTAATTTCAGCATATTATGGGGGTACAGATGTGTAGGTTACGTATGTTGCCCTGGCCCCCCCTACCCCCCAAGTCCGAGTTTCAAGCATGTCCATCCCTCGGATGGTGCGCGTTGCACTCTTTGTGTATGCATATACCTGTTACCTCCTCCTCCCTCCCCCTCCGGACTGCCTGACATCCAATAGATGTTATTCTTACATGTGCACTTATGTGTTGATCAGTTAATACCAATTTGATGGTGCATACATGTGGTGCTTGTTTTTCCATTCTTGGGATACTTCACTAGTAGAATGCGTTCCAACTCTATCCAGGAGTATACAAGAGGTGCTATATCACCATTGTTTCTTAAAGCTGAATAGTACTCCATGGTATACATATACCACATTTTATTAATCCACTCATTTATTGATGGACACTTGGGTTGTTTCCATATCTTTGCAATTGTGAATTGTGCTGCTATAAACATTCGGGTGCAGGTGTCTTTCTTATAGAGTATCATTTGTTTTTTTGGGTAGATGCCCAGTAATGGGATTGCTGGATCGAATAGTACTTCTACTTGTATCTCTTTAAGGTATCTCCATATTGCTTTTCACGGAGGTTGCACTAGTTTGCAGTCCTACCAGCAGTGTATGAGTGTTCCTATCTCTCCACATCCACGCCAACATTTATTGTTTTGGGACTTTTTGATAAAGGCCAGTCTCACTGGAGATAAGCGATATCTCATTGAGGTTTTGATTTGCATTTCCCTGATGATTAGAGAGATGTTGAGCATTTTTTCATATGTTTTTGGGCAATTATTCTGTCTTCTTTTGAAAAGTTTCTGTTCATGTCATTTTCCCACTTTTTGATAGGGTCGTTTGATTTTTTCTTGTTGATTTTCCTGAGTTGTAAGTAGATTCTAGTTATCAGCCCTTTATTGGATTTGTAGCATGCAAAAATTTTCTCCCATTCTGTAGGTTGTATGTTTGCTCTTGTGACAGTTTCTTTGGCTGTGCAGAAGCTTTTTTTTTTTTTTTTTTTTCGAGACAGAGTCTGGCTCTGTTGCCCGGGCTAGAATGCCGTGGAGTCAGCCTAACTCACAGCAACCTCAAACTCCTGGGCTCAAGCGATCCTCCTGCCTCAACCTTCCGAGTAGCTGGGACCACAGGCAGGCACCACCATGCCTGGCTAATTTTTTCTCTCTATATATATTTTTAGTTGTCCAGATCATTTCTTTCTATTTTTTAGTAGAGACGATGTCTCGCTCTTGTTCGGGCTTGTCTCGAACTCCTGACCCTGACCAATCCACCCACCTTGGCCTCCCAGAGTGCTAGGATTACAGGTGTGAGCCACCACGCCTGGCCTGTACAGAAGCTTTTTAATTTGATCAGGTCCCATTTATTTATTTTGGTTGTTGCTGTGATTGCCTTTGGGGTCTTCTTCATCAATTCTTTGCCTACGCCAATGTCTAGAAGAGTATTTCCAACATTTTCCTCTAGAATTCTAATAGTTTCACTCCTCAGGTTTAAATCTATTACCCAGCGTGAGTTAATTTTTGTGAGAGGTGAAAGGTGTGGATCCTGGTTCAGTCTTCTACATGTGGCTATCCCGTTTTCCCAGCACCATTTATTGAATAAGGATTCTTTTCCCCAGTGTATGTTTCTGTCCGCTTTGTCAAAGATTAGGTGGCTATATGAGGACGGTTTTATATTTGGGTTCTCGTTCTGTTCCACTGGTCAATGGCTCTATTTTTGTGCCAGTACCAAGCTGTTTTGATTACTACAGCCTTATACTAAAGTTTGAAGTCTGGTAAGTCGATACCTCCCATTTTGTTTTTATTGCCTAGAATTGTTTTTGCTATGCGGGGTCGTCTCTGGTTCCATACAAAGCGTAAAATTAATTTTTCTACATCTGCGAAGAATGATGTTGGTATTTTAATAGGGATTGCATTGAATTTGTAGAGCACTTTGGGTAGTATAGACATCTTAGCAATGTTGATTCTGCCGACCCACGAGCATGGTATGGTTTTCCACCTATTTACGTCCTCTGCTATTTCCTTCCAAAATGTTTCATAGTTCTCCCTGTAGAGGTCTTTTACCTCCTTAGTTAAACATATTCCTAGATACTTTATTTTCTTTGTTGCTATTGTGAAGGGAATTGAATCTTTGATTTGGTTCTCAGTATGACTGCTATTGGCATATATGAAAGCCTCTTATTTGTGTGTATTTGTTTTGTATCCTGAGACTTTACTGAATTCATTTATCAATCCCAGTAGCCTCTTGGGTGAAGCCTTGGGGTTTTCTAGATATAGTATCATATCGTCGGCAAATAGTGAGAGTTTGATCTCTTCTGTTCCCATTTGTATGCCTTTAATTCCACTCTCTTGCCTGATTGCTGTGACCGGGACTTCCAGCACTGTGTTGAATAGAAGTGGAGATAGAGGGCAGCCTTGTCTGGTTCCAGTTCTAAGTGGGAAGGCTTTCAATTTTTCCCCATTCAGTATGATGTTGGCTGTGGGTTTGTCATAAACGGCTTGTATCATTTTAGGCAAGCCCCATCTATGCCTATTTTGTTAAGCGTTCTTATCATAAAAGGGTGTTGAATTTTGTCAAATGCTTTTTCTGTGGCTATTGAGAGGATCATATGGTTTTTGTTTTTGCTTCTGTTTATGTGGTGAATTACCTTTATAGATTTGTGTATGTTGAACCATCCCTGCATCTCTGGAATGAAGCCCACTTGGTCATGATGGATTATTTTCTTAATAAGCACCTGGATTCGGTTAGCTAGAATTTTGTTGAGAATTTTTGCATCTGTATTCATGAGGGATATTGGTCTGTAGTTTTCCTTTTTTGTTGGGTCCTTTCCTGGTTTTGGTATCAGGCTTATGTTGGCTTCATAAAATGTGTTGGGGAGGAATCCATCCTTCTTGATGCTGTGGAATAATTTCTGCAGGATAGGCACCAGTTCTTCTTTGTAGGTGTGGTAAAATTTGGGTGTGAAACCATCTGGTCCAGGACTTTTCTTTTTTGGAATATTTTTTATTGCTGTTTCAGTTTCCGTCCTTGATATTGGTCTGTTCAGGAATTCTATTTCTTCCTGGTTGAGCCTAGGGAACCTGTGTATTTCTGAAAATCTGTCCATTTCCTCCACATTTTCCAGTTTGTGTGCATAAAGGTTTTTGTAATATTCATAAATTTTATCTTAAATCTCCACAGCATCAATTGTAACTTCTCCTTTGTTGTTCCTGATGGAGCTTATTAGGGATTTTTCTTTTTTATTTTTCATTAGTTTAGCCAAAGATGTGTCAATATTGTTTATTTTTTCAAAGAACCAACTTTTTGTTTTATTAATCTTCCGTATAGTTTCTCTGTTGTCAATTTCTTTTAGTTGTGATTTTATCTTATTAATTTCCTTTCTTCTGCTGGGTTTGGGGTTGGTCTGTTCTTCTTTTTCCAGTTCTTTGAGTCAATGCGTTAGGTTGTCTATCTGTGATCTTTTTGACTTTTGAATATAGGCATTTTTGGAAATGAACTTTCCTCTCAGGACTGCTTTCGCTGTGTCCTACAGATTTTGATAACTTGTGTCACCTTTGTCATTTAGTTCAAAGAATCTTTTGATTTCCATCTTTACTTCCTTGTTTATAAAGGAATCATCCAGCAGAAACTTGTTCAATTTCCATGACTTTGTGTAGCAATGAGAGTTTCTGTTGTGGTTGATTTCTGTTTTTATTCCACTGTGATCTGAGAAGATGCGTGGTATGATTTCTGTTTTGTTAAATTTTTTGAGACATGCTTTGTGTCCTAGAATATGGTCAATCTTAGAGAATGTCCCATGAGCTGATGAGAAGAACGTGTATTCAGTGGTTTTTGGGTAGAATGTCCTGTAAATGTCAGTCGAGTCCATTTGTTCTAAAGTTTTGTTTAAGTCCATATTTTTTTTTTGTTAATTTTCTGTTTGGAGGATCTGTCCTGTGCTGTCAGTGGGGTTTTGAAGTCTCCAACTATTATGGTGTTGCTGTCTATCAATTTGTTTAGATCAAGTAGAGTTTGCTTTATGAATCTGGGTGCACCTAAGTTGGGTGCATACATATTTAGAATTGTTACATCTTCTTGTTGAACTATACCCTTCACCATTATATAGTGACCCCCTTTGTCTATCATTACTTTTGTTGACTTAAAAACCAAGTTATCTGAGATCAAAACTGCCACAGCAGCCTTCTTTTGGCCTCCATTTGCTTGAAATATTGATTTCCACCCCTTTACTTTGAGTCTAAATGCATCCTTGCAGGTTAGATGTGTTTCCAGGAGACAGCAGATGCTTGGCTTGTTTTTTTTTATCCTATTGGCCAGCCTATGTCTCTTGAGAGGGGAGTTCAAACCATTCACATTTATTGAGAGAACTGATAAGTGAGGTGAATTACTGTTCATTCTGTTGGGTTGCATTTTGTTACTTTGTTTTCTCTCTTGAGTCATTATGGAATCTTGCCTTTGATCTTTAACTTTTGAGTGGTTTCACATTCGAGGGTGTTTATTGTGCTGATCCTTGTGTAATTCTGTTTTGCGTACTTCTTGGAAAGCCTGTCTTGTCTTGGTGAATTCCCTCAGTCTTTGCTTATCTGAGAATGTCTTTATTTCTCCTTCATATACTAAACTTAGTTTATCAGGGTACAAGATTCTAGGCTGGGCATTATTCTGTTTCAGAAGAGTGAGAATGGGGCCCCAGTCTCTTCTTGCTTGTAGGGTTTCAGGTGAGAAATCTGGAGTTATTCTGATGGGGTTTCCTCTGTATGTTACTTGTTTGTTTTGCCTTTCAGCTTGTAGAAGGGCCTCTTTAGAGGCTATTTTGGTCAATCTGATGACCGCATGACGTGGTGTCTTCCTATTTGCATTGAATCTCCCTGGCATCCATTGAGCTTCTTGTACCTGTATATCTAGATTTTTAGCAAGGCCTGGAAAATTCCCCTCTACTAATTCTTCAAATACCTTATCCCGCCCTTGAGTGTTTTCTGCTTCACCTTCCGGAACCCCTATCACCCTCAGGTTAGGTTTTTTCACATAATCCCACATTTCTTGCAGGCATGTTTCTTTTCTCTTAGTTTTCTGCTCGATCTCTGTAACTGACTTGTTTAATTGGAAGGAGTTGTCTTCAATCTCTGAGATTCTTTCTTCTGTTTGATCTACCCTGTTCTTGAGGCTTTCCATGGTGTTTTGTAGTTCGCTGAATAAGTCCTTTATTTCCAGGAGATCGGTTTGACTTTTCTTTAATATTTCAATTTCTTTAGTGAATTTTTCTTCCAAGTCCTGGATTTTTTTTGCGGTTTCTTTGTGTTGGTCATCCATTTTCTTGCATATCATTCAGTTTTCGTACGTTCCATGTTTGAAATTCTTCTGTGCTTTTAGTGTTCTGAATTTGGTTGATGTGCATTGCTGGGGAGCTGTTGTTCCTCTTTGGGGGTATGCTTTCCGTTTGAGTCTTCAAACATCTAGAGTTCTTTTGCTGGTTCCTTCCCGTCTGGATCAGTTGGCCCTCTTGCCTTTAGATTTTCGTTTGGATAATGACACGCCCTGTTTAGTCTGTGAGCCAGTAGGTGGTATTTGTTAGTGAGATTTGACCACACCCTTTATGATGAATCAGTAGACGCAGTAAAAGGGTGTGCAGGATGACCTCCCTGTCAGTAGGTGGCACTTGATGAGAGGAGCAAGCTGCCGTGCTCTTTTTGGGTCCTGTAGCTAGCTCTTTTTCCTCTAGAGAGGCCCTCTTGTGCCTCAGGTGGTGGGTGGGGTCCTGAGGTTTCCAGGTGTGTCCTTGTTCTCCACCTCAGTGGGGGCAGGATCAGGAGTGAGTCTAGGTGGGGTTGGGTTGGGTAAGCCTGCCCTCAGGCTCCACAACTGCTGTTAGCAGGGGTCAAAGTCTGCTCTTTGTTTCTGTTCAAAGCTGCTGGGAGGGGCTGAAATGGCTCCACTCAGCTGAAAGTCTGGGCTTGAGGGGTGGGGCTGTCCAAGATCCACACTTGGAGCAGGTCTTCCTCCCTTCCACTCTCCCCCTCTTCATCGCCTCTCCCAGGCCTCTGCCAGCAAGCGGGACCTCAGGCTGATGGATCTCCCCTGGGTGTGACGTGGGCCGGGAGGTTCCCTACCCAGGATCGCAGGCTGAGCTGGGTGCACAGCCCTCCTTCCAGTTCTCCGCATCGTCTTCCCATGGAGTCTGCTGTAATTTCAGACACGCTTCCTTCCGACCCTCACCCGCTCTATGTTTCTCTGCTAGTTTATTTTTTTCTCTTTCTTCTAAAATTTGTCTTTTTTGCCCAGACACTCTGACTGGCGGCTCTTCTCCTCTGCTGTCTTGGCTCCTCCTCCTAAAGGGTTTATTTTGTAATGCATATATATATATATGTAATATAGATTTGTACTATGAAGAAAATATATATTTTACCTAATCAAAACCATTTAGTAGAAACCACTGTCTATAAATTTTTTTAAAAAATAAAAATATAATAGTGCCATTCATGCTATACATAACCTGTTAGTATTTCTCTTCAAACCACAACAAGGAAAATTTTTTTATGTCTGCAAATACTCCTCTACTATACACTTTTAAATGATTACATGGTATTTCATTTTATTATTTAGTATAATGTATTCGACCAAATACCCATTTTTAGCAAGTTGGACTCTAATTTTTCAATATTCAAAACAATGTAGCCAAAATATTCAGGTAGATTTTTATGTTCTTTGTATTATTTCCCTAAGAGAAATTACCTGAATCAGAGTGAATCGATTAAAGTTTATACCCATTTTCAAGGATGTGAGGCATGTTTCTTTTTTTTCTCCATAAAAGTTGTGTAACTGTTACATACTCTGGAAATGAACAAAGAACAGCTTGAATAAGAAGAGAGGACACTCACTCAGAGCCAGCTATAGCAAGAGGAGCAGCCTCCCTCACTTGCTTTTGGCAGACTCAAAGGCAGTTGAGAGAGTGGGAAAGCTTTATAGTGAAGGTAAGGGAGGGCGCCAGGCATGCCATGATAGGAGGGTATTGGCAAGGGCAAGTTGGGGGCAGGCTAACTAGAAGTGGTGCATCGTATCTGGTTTGGAGGTCATATTCAGCTGTCTCTGATTGGTCCTGGCCGATAGCGGGGGTGAAAAAGAAATAGAGAATTTGGCAGTTGTTGATAAAGTCCTGACCCTTCTGGGCCTATCGCTACAGAGGTTTGGTTTTCTGGGCTGTTTGCTGCAGAAGTTGTGGTTTGGCTTCATGGATTTCTTATGGTGAACAGAGTTCTACTGCTGTATATGGTTTGGCCATTTCTTACTTGTATGTTCAGTCTCCATACTGAAAGAAACATATAAGAACTAAATGCTTACTTTGCACTTTATTCCAAAAAAATTACTTTTAAAATGATATATTTATGGAAAGTACTTAGCAAGGTAATTGATCCAGAGCAAGATCTCACAAAATACCAGCTATTGTTATTTACTTACTTACGTTTGCCTTTCTAAAATAGTGTATTTGACATGCTATCCTTTATCAAAATTCAGTGGTGCTTAATTTCCTACAAGATGATGTGAAAGTCTTCAGATGGTATTCATAGGCTTTTATACTCTGTTTCTAATGTACACTTACAAGTTTATTCAAGTCAACTCACACATCATAACTTACTTCTAATGTCTGCACAAGTCACTGTATTTCAGAAAAACTTTGTTCCTGACTTTGTTTACATTATTTTTTTCCTCTTCCAGAATTTCTTCTCCCTTTTCAACTATGTGAATTCTACCATTCTTCAAAACTCATTCACTTCCATCTTCTATGTTGAAACCACCCAGAATCAGGCTCTGTCTTCTGAACTTTTATTGTACTTGATATCACTACTACTAAATTTATACTATATGCTAATTGTTTCCTGTTTGTCTTATTTGACCAGTTCAGTGATATGTAGGTGCAAGTGGTTTTTACATATTTTTATGTCTTCTTTATTGCCTAATATAATAACCTATATTATTATAATAGGTAGTCCATGCACATTTCTCTATCAATCAATGTTTTCCTATGAAACCAAGCATCTAGGACACTGATAAAGTTTTTTACCAGAGAAAATCGCTAAACTTCAGGGTTTTAGTGCTTCCATTTTTGAAAAGGAGATAATGCTTCAAGTTTCCTTTCAGAGAGATGAGACTAATGAGAGCACTTAAAGTTTATCTGTTTCTAGATGAGGCATTCTGTAGTGAATAATAATGCTGGTAAGAAAACATGAATAAACATTGGAAAAGGATAATGCTTTGTCATAGGAAAAATAATTATGACCTAATATCAGCAGTTTCTGTGTTACTCACTGCATATTTCCTATAATATATCAACTGGGGAAAAAGTTGTGGATTTTGCCTGTCAAAAATGACTTTCTTTTCTAGATTTTGACTAGCTCAAAGTGCAGAGCACAAATGCTTTTATTACTTTGCTTTTTGGTTTTGATATGTTAAAAAAAATCCTACAGATGCATGGTTATATTATTGGCATTGGATTTATCTCTTTGATATGAATTCTGCTTTCTTGATGCACTGAAAAATTCATAAAAAATACAATAAAACTTTTCTTTTCCAGAACGTAGTGCAGCAGTTGGGAAGAAGAGGTGTAAATTTTTATTTCATATTGTGTATACTTACAGTAGGAGCCAGAAACACACAGCAGGATGAGAAATTTTAAAAGCAAAGTTTACCACTAGGAAACTATGGGTTGTCAGTAACAACCCAAAGAGATGTCTCATAGGAAGAAATAAGAGCAACAAAGCATCTCAAACAAAGGAACAAAACAACACTTTAAATATTCATTATAACAAGTTAATTTGAGAAAATGTCATTGTGATTTCTTATGAATATTAATTTAAAATACACATTAAGTAAAATAAAACTTTTGATTAAATGCAAGATTAATAAATATAGTTATAGTTCTTGACAACAAAAATACTTTGTAAAACTTTCTTAATGTATAAAACTATTATATTTTTAATCAATATTAATTTTTGTTTTGAAATTAATTAGAGAAAATACAAATTTTTCACTTCTGGTTTTTATTTTTGAAAACTAATATAGTCCACACCAAAAAGCTCAACTGGTAGAGAAGAATTATGTTTTGTTTTTTTCCTATTTTTTTTAAATTTGAAAAACAATGCCAACACTTTCAAGAATACTGATTGATAGTTATTATTTTTATAAACCAATATTGTAATACAAAAAACTAAGTTTTTAGAAAAGGAGCTAAAATGCTGCTTATTTTTTATTGCTTTTTAAATTTGAAAATGATGCTTAACTTACAGCTCAAAGATCAAGGTCAAACTAGATTTATATATTACATTTTTGAACATGTTAACAGAATGGATTGAGGCGTTTAGCCTGGCATAAACAGGTCGTGTGACTCTGCCTGCCCTGCAGGTATTCGTTTATTAATATTATACATAGCAGTAGAGGTCACTTTGCATCCCTTAAAAATCCTTCCAAATGAGTAATCCATGATATAGAATTAGGGTGAAAATGGAATTTATCAGGTAAAGTAGGATACAGTTTTGGAGAGAAGGAACACTAACCAGATGTGACAGTGGGCCAACTGGTGTGAATATGGACCATCCCAGGCCACTCAGAATATGTGGTCGCTCTACAATGAATGCACATTCAATCTTTTTTTGAATCCCTAACTAGCCAGTTTTCAAAAGGATCCCAATCTTGGTTATATATACATATATATGTTCTAGTAAAAGTCTAGATAAGGACCCTTTTAAATTCACAAATATCACCTCAAATCCCTGATTGGGAAATGTCCTACATAGCTTTCATGGATTATATTAATATTGATTTTGTTGAAGGCCTCTACAAATTGCATATGTGTCACATTTAACATTAAATGTCTATGTGTCACATTTAACATTAAATGTCATGACACAAACTTCTTTTAAAACAGCTATTTTACATGTTTGAAGTAATGTTTGCTATAACACAGTTTCTCTGGCTATACTGCTTCTAAAGAAAGTGCCATTTGAAATTTTAAGTATAATATCCAGAATGTAATAGTTCAAAAAGGCTGCAAAAATTTAAGCACAAGGTCTCTTTTCCTTTTGTTGAGGTTGAGAGAAATGATAAGGGACAACCTCATTCCATAGATCTAAATAGTATGATGTCTGCAGATGGCAAATTGAGCTTCTTGAGTCTAGATTTACTTATATTTTTTTCCTATTTAGAATATTTCAATAGAAATATTTCTAAATGAATTCAAATTCTAGGGGAAAAATTTTATCTTAAGGCATTGAAAGAAATTTCAAAGACGAATCAGTTATTCGTACATGCATACTGAGTTTTATTGTGCTTTACTTTATTGTACTTCACAGATACTGCATTCTTTACAAATTGAAGGTTTGTGGCAACCCTGCATCCGGCAAGTCTCTTGGTGTCATTTTTCTAACATCATGTGCTCACTTTGTGTTTCTGTGCCATATTTTAGTAGTTCTCACAATATTTCGAACTTTTTAGTTATTATTATATCTGTTAAGGGTGATCTGTGATCAGAGATCTTTGATGTTACTAATGTCATTATTTTGGGGTGCCATGAACTGCATGCCCAAGTCAGGCAGTGAACTTAATTGATAAATGTTCTTTGTGTTCTGATGGCTCCACTTACTGGCCATTCCTTTTCTCTCTCCCTTTCATTGGGCCTCCCTATTATCTGAGACACAACAGCGCTGATATTAGGCCAGTTAATAACTCTACAATGGCCTATAAGCATTCAAAAAGAAACAATTGTACATCTCTCACTTTAAATCACAAGCTAGAAATGATTAAGCTTAGTGAGGAAGGCATACTGAAAACTGAGATCGGCCAAAAGCTAGGCCTCTTGTGCCAGACATTTAGCTAAGCTTGGAATGCAAAGGAAAAGTTCTTGAAGGAAATTAAAAGTGCTACTCCAATGAACCCACAAGTAATAAGAAAGTGAAACAGCACTATTGCTGATATGGAGATAGTTTTAGTGGCTGGGATAAAAGATCTAACTAGCCACAACATTCTCTTAAGTCAAAGCCCAAAGCAGAGCATGACCTTAACTCTCCTCAATTCTGTGAAGGCTGAGAGAGGTGAGGAAGCTGCAGAAGAAAAGTTGGAAACTAGCGGAGGATGGTTTATAATGTTTTTGGTATTTTCTTTTATTTCAAAATATTAAGGGGACTTCCCTGGCCTTTCCTAGCTCTGCCTAGCCAACTCCTATAAAAAAAAATATTAAGGGGGTGTACATGTTTTTGTTACATGGATGCCTTGTATAATGCTTAAGTCAGGGCTTTTGGTGTGCTCGTCACCAGAATAGTGTTACTGTACCCAACAGATAAGTCTTTATCCCACACCTCCCCTCCGAACCTCCCACCTTCTTGGTTTCCAATGTCCTTTATATCTCTTTGTGGTACCCATCATTTAGCTCCCACTTATTCGGGAGAACATACGGTGTTTGGTTTTCCATTCCTCACATACTTCACTGAAGATAATGGTCTCCAATTCCAGCCAAGTTGCTGTAAACAACAGTATTTCATTCTTTTTTATGGCTGAGTAGTACTCCATGTTATGCATATTCCACATTTTCTTTATCTAGTCGTGAACTGATAGGCACTTAGGCTGGTTCCACATCTTTGCAATTGTGAACTGTGCTGCAATAAACATTTGAGTTCAGGTGTCTTTTTGATAAAATGACTTGTTTTCCCTTAGGTAGATACCTAGTAGTGGGATTGCTGGATCAAATGCTCAGTTTATATTTGTTTCTTGAAGGAATATCCATACTTTTTTCCATATGAGTTATACTAATTTGCAGTCCCATCAATAGTGTATAAGTGCTCCTTTCTCTCTGCATCTATGCCAGTATCTATTGTTTTTTGACTTTTTAATAATGGCCATTCTGATAGGGGTAAGGTGGTAAATCATTGCAGTTTTAATTTGCATTTCCCTGATGACAAGTGATGTTGAGCATTTTTTTCATATGTTTGTAGACCATTTCTCTATCTTTTGAAAAACTTCCGTTCATGTTTTTTGCTCACTTTTTCATGAGGTTGTTTTTTTTCTTGCTAATTTGTTTGTGTTCTTTGTAGATTCTGGATAATAGTCCTTTGTCAGATATACAGTTTGCAAATGTTTTCTCCCATTCTGTAGGTTGTCTATTAACTCTATTGATTATTTCCTTTCCAGTGGAAAAGTTTTTAATTTAATTAGGTCCCATTTATTTATTTTTGTTGTTGCTATAATTGCTTTTGGAGTCTTAGTCATAAATTCTTTGCATAGGCTGATGTCTAAAAGAGTTTTTCCTATGTTTTCTTCCAGAATTTTTATGTTTTCATGCTTTACATTTAAGTCTTTTATCCAGTTGGAATTATTTTTTGTATACGATGAGAGATAGAGGTTCCATTTCATTCCTCTGCATGTGGCTATCCAATCTTCCCAATTTTCCCAACACCATTTATTGAATAGGGCTTCCTTTCCCCATTTCTATTGGAAATGCCATCTAAGACTTCTGTGGCTAGAAAGAAGGTAATGCCTGGCTTCAAAGCTTCAAAAGACATGCTGACTCTTTAACTAGGAGCTAATGTAGATGGTGACTTTAAATTGAAGCCAGTGCTCATTTACCATTCCAAAAATCCTAGAGCCCTTAAGAATTCTGCTAAATCTGCTCTACCTGTGCTCTGTAAATGGAACAACAAAGCCAAGATTACAGCACATCTCTTTACAGCATTATTTACTGAATATTTTAAGCCCAATATTGAGATTTACTGCTCAGAAAAATGATTCTTTTCAAAATATCACAGCTCATTGACAATGCCTCTAGTCACCCAGGAGTTCTGGTGGTGATGTGCAAGGAGTTATACAGGAGTTTAATGTTTTCATAACTGCTAAGACAACATTCATTCTGAAGCCCATGGATCAAGAGTAATTTTGACTTTTAAATCTTATTATAGGTACCATAGATAGAGATTCTTCTGATGGATCTGAGCAAAGTAAATTGAAAACCTCTGGAAAGGATTTACCATTCCAGATGCCAATAAGAACATTTGTGGTTCATGGGAGGTCAAAGTACGAACATTAACAGGAGTTTGGAAGAAATTGGTTCCAGCCCTCATGGATGACTTTGAAAGATTCAAGACTTCAGTGAAGGAAGTAACTACAGATATTGTGGAAATAGCAAGAGAACTAGAATTAGAAGTGGATCCTGTAGATTTGACTGAATTGCTGCGATCTCATGATAAGCTTAAACAGATGAGGAGTTGCTTCTTATAGATGAGTAAAGAAAGTGGCTTCTTGAGATGGAATATACTCCTGTGAAAATGCTGTGAATTGTTGAAATGACAACAAAGGATTTAGAATATTACATAAACTTATTTGATAAAGCGATGGCAGGGTTTGAGAAGATTAGCTCAAATTTTGAAAGAATTCCTACTGTGGGTAAAATACTATCAAACAGCATAGCCTGCTATAGAGAAATGTTTTGTGAAAGGAAAAGTCAATGAATGCAGAAAACTTCACTGTTGTCTTATTTTAAGAAATTTCCACAGCTACCTTAATATTCAGAAATCACCACCCTGATCAGTCAGCAGCCCTTGGTACTGGGGCAAACTGCTCCACCAGCAAAAAAGATTATGACTTACTGAAGGCTCAGATGATTGCTAGCATGTTTTGGCCAATAAAGTATTTTTTTTACTAAGATATGTGCATTTTTAGGCATATGCTATTACACACTTGATAGACTACAGTATAGTGCAAACCTAACTTTTATATGTACTGGGAAACCAAAAAATTTGTGTCACTCTCTTTATTGCAACATTCACTTTATTGCAGTGGTCTGGAATGGATCCTACAGTATCTCCAAGGTATGCCTATTTTGGGAAAACATGATAAATCAAAGAATTGATAAAAGACAAAATTGATCAAAGTAGGGAAATTTGAAATTCAGAAGCAAAGTACCCAAATAATATGATGACTTATAAAAAGGATAATTTAAAAAATAATTTGTGAGCAAATAGTAATAAAGATATTGTGAGTGGGAACCAACAAGTTTCTGATGTGAATGACTTATGACAGCTTCTCTTTTGTCTTTTGTTTGTATATTTAACTCATAACTTCTTGTACTGTTGTAGATGTAGAAAGATTACAATAGTCTCATATTATGACCTTACAAACCGAATAGATGTAAGAGAGCAAAATGATAGGTTAGCTGGATGAATGTGTAGATAAGTGATCTAACAACCATTGTCAAAGAGTATTGATTAATAAATTGATGTCATTTTGAAGACCATCCTCTAGCAGTATATAATGTACCTCTTCAACATTTTTGTTAGTGATAGTATGGGGAGATTATTTTTACATATTTATCAAATCAAAATGTGATGAATGTATGAAAAGCATAATAATACATGGTTTAGGAGAAACACAGAAACATCTTCATTTTTGATTAATAACCACTATTAGAAAGTTATTATTTATGTTGAATGGAAATGTGTCTCTCTGTAACTTTTACTTATTTTTCCTGGTTCTATTCCTTGGTTACTACAAAGAATGTTGGAGCTTTTTCTAAGTGAAAGCCATTCAATTATTTGAAAACTGTCATGATTGTTCCCATTTTGTTCTGAAAAAAATCCTTATTTTTTCCAATTATTTATCAAATGACATGGTTTTGCATTTTATGCAATATTTTTATTACCCATTGGTCATAAACTATTTTTATACACTTCATTACGGGACTACAAATAAAATAAGGAAATTATCCGATGAAAGAAGAATAGTGTGTGATTATAATCTCCCTCATTGAGGTACTATTTTCTATTAATATAGCTTGAGAGCACATCAGAAAACTGTTCTCCAATGAGATCAATATCTATTAAATTCTCCAATACATTTTTTAACATGTTTATTCTAAATCACTATTTCTGTAACTTAAACTCAGGTTAAAGTGCCAGTTCTCAGCTAAATTCTTATATTATAATTTTACATTATACTTATCAATCTATTATAAATGTTTGAGAAAATATTAATAGTTTAGATAAAAAGGAGTCATACTTAACTTTTAAAAGCTCATTATTTGTGCAAAAACCACAATATAGGCAGAATGTAACCTAGAAACAAAGCTAAAATCATTTGGATTTGCAAATTGATTTTTATACTAAATTACTTAATTTAGTTGACATGAAATACTTACATCTTGACCATCTTTATGTCAATACTAAGTGGCAGGCCTGAGAATCAAATAAGTGGGTTATTTGCTGACCTCCATTCTATAAACCATTTGCAAAAGTATTTTGTTTCCTCAATTTTATCCATTTTTATGAAATATATTAAGGTTGAATTTTATTATTATATTTTCATTAATTTTAAAAAAGTACACAATGCCATGGAATATTATAAATCATCAGATAATGCAAAGTTGTGAGTTTCGCATAGCATGATATTCAGAACAGATTCTTTTGAAAGGAATTTACAAAAATATACCACCATCAATATTATGAACATCTGTATTCATTAACATCAGACTAATTTTTACAGAAAATATAAAAATAGTACAACAAAGCTTACATGTTGTTTAATTTGTCTTCATTTCTAAGCTTGATGGTGTAATACAAAAGCTGCAATGCCTCTTATATGGCTAGGAGATTTTTGCCAAGAAATTCATAGAATGCCAAGAAAGCTGAGGAGCATGTTTTATTTACCCATCCTGAAAATGTATCAATCATGGAATTTTTTATGAGAAGTCTTGGTTTAAAAAGGCTAGAACTTTATCAAAACTTGGATTTGTCTCAACAGAAAAAGCCTTGTCTTGAAGCATTCTACCGAATTGCTTGTCACATTGCTATGAGAAAGAATCCATACGCATTCGGAAGCTCTCGATGAAACCATATGCCCTGAAAATGTCAAGATGGTCTATGAGGAAGCAAACTGAATCAATGCCTCTATCACGGGACATCATTTCCTCCAGAATCACTGATATTTCTTTTAATATTTTGAAGAAGATCATGGAGGAATTGGCAGCTGTTATTTCCCTTCCTCACATAACTAGATGAATCTGCTGTTGTTCTTTCAGTACAACCAGCTCTTATGTGCATGCAGCAAACATCAACAAAGAATTCTTATTCTATGAGCCCTTTTTGCAAGCTGTTAAGGCCATCGGTATCTTCAGATGGTGAAAAATTTTTATGCCAAGCCAGACTTAACTGGAAAAATATCTTGTTACTCTGCATAGATGGAACACCTGCAGTTTTTGGCAACATATCTGAATATGCAATTTTAGGGAACAAAGAAGTTCAACAGGCATCATTGTGACTCATTGGTTTCTATATCTGTGAAGATTTGCATCAGAGACTTTGCCAGCCATCCCCCAAAAATATTTTCCACTGCCATTTTCTACTGTGCTTTTCCACAAAATCTCTTCCCCTGAGAGAAAGTTGTCAATTTCATCAGGGACAGAGTTTTGAATAATTAACTTTTCAAAAGGTATATTTTTCAGTCAAGGAATGCAATAAAATATGAAGAACATTTTTACCACATCAGTAGACATTGGCTTTCAGAGGATGCATCTTAAAGGGACTGATTAGGTTTTAGACATCTCTTTAAGATGAAATGATTGCCTTTTTAAATAGGCTAAGGGTAAGTTTGTCTACACACACACACACACACACACACACACACACACACAAAACACAGTGCCTTATTCACATAGGAGTTAATATTCCCCTGTTACATAAAAGGATTCCAGGTCTATAGGCAATCCAGGCAAGGTATGGTATCTCTGTTGGAGATCTAGGCTTCTGTTTTTCTGCTTTAAAACCATGGACCATGGTTTCTATTCTGAAAAGTTAACTTATGAGCCAAGATGGTTGTTTCATGTCTGAGTTTCATCCTCTTAGAAGAATGAAAGACAAATGAGGAATAAAAAAAGAAAAGAAAGAAAAGAAAAAAAATTCTTCAGCTATTTTTAAATAGCTTTCATGCAAGTCCCATAAAACATATATCCTTATATGTCATTGGCCAGAACTTAGTTATATGACCACATCCAGACATAAAGAAGATTGGAAAATCTAATCTGAATTATATGAAATAATGTGTCTAGAAAAATAATTAGGTGTCTGTTACTAAGAATAAAAGGAGGAAATGGAAATTGGGTTAAACAACTGGCAGTGTCTACCACATTGGCTCAGAACAATTTAGTTAGATGTATTTCTTCTTAACTTGGCTTACTTGGTGTCTATTCTTGTGATATGAATATGGTAATATTTTTCATTCAAGGTACTGCAGTCTTTGTTTTGATTACCAGAAAGAAAAAGTATGAACAGCTCCAGCTACATTATTTTTGGGGTCCTCTTCAATATGAAAATATGGGGCTCATTGTTCTAAAAGCAAAAAAAAAGCTTTATCGACTTCTTTTGCAGTGTCTCTTGACCTGTTATGGTTTTTTTAATTTGCTATTTAATACTATATTCCCTTAGCATGATGTTCCTGGGGGGAGTACAGAAATGCAGGTTTCTGCCCTGTAACTCCATGTAACCCTCTCAGAGCCCACACTCAAGCTCCTTTTGGGTTCACTTCTCATCAGCTCATGGAACATTCCCTAAGATTGATCACATTCTAGGCCATGAAATATGTCTCAATAAATTTTTAAAAAATAGAAATTATACCATGCATTTCTCAGACCATAGTGGAATAAAATTAGAAATCAACTCCAATAGAAACACTCATCTCTACACAAAGTCATGGAAACTAAAAAACCTACTGCTGAACAATAGTTGAGTCAAGGAGGAAATTAAGATGGATATCAAAAAATTCTTTGAACTAAATGATAAAAGGTACACAAGTTATCAAAAATCTGTGGGACACAGCTAAAGCAATCCTGAGAGGAAAATTCATAGCCATAAATACCTACATCCAAAAGACAGAAAGATCACAAATCAACAATCTAATGAATCAATCGTCTCAAGGAACTGGAAAAAGATTAGCAAACCAATCCCAAACCCAGCAGAAGAAAATAAATAAGCAAGATCAGAGCAGAACTAAATGAAATTGATAATAAAATAACTATGCAGAAGATTAATGAAACAAAAATTTGCTTTTTGTAAAAGATAAACAAAATTGATGGGCCCCTCACTAGATTAACCAGAAGCAGAAAAGAAAGGGCTCTAATTAAACTCAATCAAGAATGAAAAAAGAGAAATTGATACCACAGAAATACAAAATATCATCTGTGACACCTCTGAGCTGTCCTGATCAGACAGCAGGAGTGCTGGAGTATTTATACCTCCACACCTGTCAGTTTTCAGTTAAGGGATGGACTCTGGGACTTAAATTCCCAGGTGCTTTCTGTTCCCACAGTTGCACATGGCTAAAGTTGGTTTGGGCAGTCAGAAGGGAGCTTTTTGACAAACAGATGCAGGTTCTGGTTCTGGAAGATAAGGCACAAAAAGCCAGAGTATGATTGCAATAGAGAGTGGTGAAAGGAGCTGAGGGGATGTGGCCCAAGCACCAATTAACTTGTGCTACATTAACTATCCAAAGCTAAAGGGCTCCTTCTGCAAGCTACAGTTGGACTTTTTTCCTACTGTAAATATTTATGAACACTTGGACACATTGCAAAGTTCTTTGAAAGCTATTTCTGCAAGGTGGATATTTGTACCTTTCTGTGGTGACAAGAATAAGCAGTATCAATATTTCAGACTTGACTAAAGAAGAATGAATAAAAAGCTATGATTTAACATTCAAAGTTTTTAAGAAATCAGGTATTTCTTGTTATAAGCCACATCTGGCAGAGTTGATAATGCAGATATAAAATAAAGAGGGTGGAAAGTGTTGCATGCATGTATGTGTGGGCCTTTTTCTGTAGAGTGACTATTAATTTCATCAAGCAGTGGTCACCAGAGGACCATTACTATGGGTATTCTTTTTCCTAATCTATATACTTAATATATTTTAAACCAAAAAGAGAAATGTTTCAATTGACTGAAAGTTCAGTATAAATCTATGTTTATTTATGACTGCTTTTATTTTTTATTTTATTTATTTATCCATATAAGAAATATTTATTTAGCACCTAGTGCCTATGTTCTGGGAGAGAAAGATACAGTCTGGACACCCTTGATCATCCAATCCAAAGAGATTTTCCTATTCCTAATTTCTTATCACATTATTCAGGTTTACCTTCATTGTAATTTTCATTAATTTACTGTACATTTTTCAGTTGCTTGCTTAGTTATTTTTTATCCCTCTGGGTAATAGAGCCCCCAATAGATTAAATAGAGGAGTGAATTAGCCAGCATACAAAGTCTCTTGCCATTTACATATCCCATGATAGTATAAAGAATGATTTTCTAACAATTAGAGCTGTTTCAAATCAAGATGGCCTTCTTCACAACATAGTGAGTTCTTTATTATTGCACTTTTTCAAGCAGAGCCTGAATAATGGCCTGTTTCAGATGTTGAAGAGATGATTCCTGCATTAGAAAAGGAGGGTGAATAAAAAATCCTTAAAAATCATTTTCATCTTTGGGAATATAAAGCAAAAAAATAGTAAAACAAGAATGAGAAATAAAAAATAAAAGAAAGAAGCATGTTGAGGTACTTGAACTGTTTCTTTAGGAGCTGAAACAAGGCTAGTTCAGCTTAATGGAAAATGCATTTGAAAAATACAGTAAAAGCACTCCTTTAAACGCTTACTGATGGCGAGGCACTGTTAGAAAAGATGTTTTTTTCAGAATGAAAGTGGCCTGGGTCTAAAAACCCGAGATTCAGATATTCCTAGTCAAACAAAAATTTACCACAGACAAACTAGAAAACCAGGAGATTTATTAGACTTGAATCTATTCAATCACATGCAAATGTTGCCCAGCCATACATCACTGTCACCGTTATGTGTGCCAGCATTTCCAACTGTGCAAGGACTTTTACTATATTCAAACATGGGATCACTGAGTGATATATACTAGACTCCTAATATTCTTTCTCAATTCCTGTGTTTGGGGTTGACCCATGTGAAATAATATTGTAGGTCAAAAATGCTCAAATATCAACAATTTCAGGTAGTTTACTACATTAATAAATCCATGAGAAATTGTCATTGATAACTTTGAAAGAAGCATCAAAAGACCTACTCTTTTTGTGCATTGAAATAACTTTTTTTTTTTCGAGACAGTCTCACTCTTTTTGCCTCAAATGACTTTTAAGAGGCTTTTAACTGTAACCTCTGTCTTATAAATCACAATGTATTCTCTAAATATACTACTTCCATGATAATTAACTAAATATTTTGAAGAATTTAATAATTGTATTATTTTTGACTCTCAAATAAGATTTAATTATATACTCTTTTGGAAGGCCGCTAAAAGTAGGAAAGATGAAATTATATGAGACAGTCACTGAAAGAAAAGAAGCCATCTAGATGAAAAAACCGTGATTTATTTAGTAGGACAGTTCTACAATGAGTTGACTCCTTTTATAGTTCTACTTCAGGACAATTATAAATACCTGATTCCAAGTGTCATAATTACTTTTTACTCACTATGAATGATCCCTATGATTTCCAACCCTGGTGGCAGGAACTGGTATGGGTCTGAGTTTTTTCCTTGCTTATAAGTGAACAAGTTAGCCTGACAGTTTCATTGATGCTGACAGACAACCCGAGGCCTCTGAGTCAGAGACAAAGGACTTTATCATTTATAGTCCAGCAAGTGAATGAGCTTCAGTGGCATCAGTTCACCTTCCTACCCAAGTATCATGAGTTAATGAAGAGAAGCCTAGGTAAGTGGCTAGGTAAGTGCTGTGCACACAGTAGGTCTGTGTCACTGCTAGGGAACACTTAGTTTAGGAAACCCTACCTTTATATGGGACTTCTAGCAAAACAATTTCATCTTTTCACCAGGCAGGTAGTATCTCTTTCTTTTTTCCATTTATAATTCTGTTTTTTTATTTCAGAATATTACAGGGGCATAAATGTTTTGGTTGTTTACATGGATTGCTTTTGTGCTGCTTGAGTCGAAGTTATAAGTGTGCCTGTCACCCGGATAGTGTACATTGTACCCAAGAGGTATGATTTCATTCATCCCCAACTCCTCCCTCCCATCTGCATGATTTCTGTTGAGTTTTACTTCTATCTGTGCACATGAGTGCTGATCAGTTAGTTACAATTTAATAGTGAGTACATATGGTGTTTGTTTTTCCATTCTTCCCATACTTCACTTAGGAGAATGGTCTCCATTTCCATCCAGATTATTGCAAAAGGTATTAACTCGTTATTTTTATGGCTGAATATTACTCCATGGTAACTCCATGGTATACATATACCACATTTTATGAATCCATTCATGAATTGATAGAACTTGTGTTGATTCCACATCTTTGCAATTGTGAATTGTGCTGCAATAAACATTCTAGTGCAAGTGTCTTTTTGTTAAAATGACTTTTTTTCCTGTGGGTAAATGCCCAGTAGTGGGATTGTTGGGTCAAATGGTATGTCTACTTTTAGTCCTTTGAGGAAACTCCATACTATTTTCCAAAGGGGTTGCAATAATTTGCAGTACCACCAACAGAGTATAAATGTTCCTTTCTCTTTGCATCTACCTCAGCATCTATTGTTTTGGGATTTTTGATAAAAGCCATTCTCACTAGGTTTAGGTGATGTGTCATTGTGGTTTTGATTTGCATTTCTCTGATGATTAGTGATGTCGAACATTTTTTCTTATGTTCATTGGCCGTTGGTCTATCTTCTTTTGAAAAGCTTCTGTTTATGTCTTTTGCCAGCTTTTTAATGAGCTTGTTTTATTTTTACTTTCTGATTTGAATTCTTTGAGTTTTTTGTGGATTGTGATTATTAACCCTTTATCAGATGTATAGCATGCAAGTATTTTCTCCCATTCTGAAGGGTTCTGTTTTCTCTCTTGTTTCCTTTGCTGTGAAGAAGCTTTTTAAATTAATCAAGTACCATTTATTTATTTTTATTATTACTATGATTGCCCTTAGGGTCTTCTTCATAAATTTTTTGCCTAGCCTGATATCTGGAAGAGTTTTGCCCACATTTTCTTCCAGAATTCTTGTGGTTTTGTGTCTTAGATTTAAGTCTGTTATCCATCTTGAGTTAATTTTTGTGAGTGGTGAGAGGTACGGATCCTGTTTCAATCTCCTCCATGTGGCTATCCAATTTTCCCAGTACCATTTATTGAACAGGGATTCCTTTCCCCATTGTATATTGCTGTCTACTTTGTCAAAGATCAGATGGAAATATGTGGATGATTTTATATCTGGGTTCTCTTTTCTGTTCCACGGGTCTATGTCTCTATTTTTCTGCCAGTACCATGCTGTTTTGGTTGCTATAGCCTTGTAGTATAGCTTGAAGTCTAGTAAAGTGAAGCCTCCAGATTAGTTCCTTTTGCTTAAGGTTGTGGTGGCTATTGGGGTTCTTTTCTGGTTCCTAATGAAGCATAGAATTATTTTTTCTAAACTGAGAAAAATGAAATTGGTATTTTAATGGGTATTGCTTTGAATCTGTAAATCACTTTGGGTAGAATGGACATTTTTGCAATGTTGATTTTGCTGATTCATGAGCATGATGTGTTTTTTATTTGTTTACATCCTCTGCAATTTCCTTCCTCAGTGATTCATAGTTCTCTTGTAGAGATCTTTCACCTCCCAAGGCTCAATCTGGAAAAAATACAAATCCTGAAGAGACCAATTTTGAAAAATGAAATAGAAGCAGCAATAAAAAATCTTCCAGTAAAAAAAAAAAAGTCCCATATCAGATGGTTTCACAGCTGAATCTTATCAGATCTACAAAGAAGAATTGGTACCCATACTGCAGAAATTATTTCATAACATTGAGAAGGAAGGAATCCTCTCCAAGTTATTCTATGAAGCCAGTGTCACCTTGATACCAAAGCCAAGAAAGGACACAACAACAACAAAAAGAAAACTATAGACCAATATCCCTTATGAATATAGATGCAAAAATCCTCAATAAAATTCTAGCAAAGCAAATTCAGCAGCATATCAAAAAATAAATAAATAATCCACCAGGAACAAGTGGGCTTCATCTGAGGGATTCAAGTGTGGTTCAACAGAAGCAAAAACAAAGATCATATGATCATCCCAATAGATGCAGAAAAAGCCTTTGACAAAATTCAGCACTCTTTTATGATAAAAAAAAAAAAACAAAAATAAAACTCTTAACAAAATAGGCATAGATGGAATAGATCTAAAAATTATAAAAGCCATACACAACAAACCTACAGACAACATCATACTGAATGGGGGTAATTGAAAGTATTCTCACTCAGTACTGTAACAAGATAAGGATGCCCACTGTCACCACTTCTATTCAACATAGTGTTGGAAGTCCTAGCCTGAGCAGTCAGGCAAGAGAAAGAAAGTAAGGGTATCCAAATGGGGAAAAAGGAGGTCAAATTTTTGCTGTTTGCAGATGATATGATCTTATATCTAGAAAACCCCAAAGATATCCCAAAGTACTCTTGGAATTGATAAATAAATTCACCGAAGTCTCAGGTTACAAAATCAATGTACACAAATCAGTAGCATTCCTATACACCAGCAGCAGTCAAGCTGAGAACTAAATCAAATTCCTTTCATAATGGCTACAAAGGAAATAAAAATACCTAGGAATGAATATATTTAACCAAGGAAGTAAAAGATCTTTATAAAGAAGGCATTATCTTTATTATCCTGATTTGAGAGAGACATAGTCTCTAATTTTCAGGACTGTTTGCTATACAAACATCCTTGAAAAGATATTACAAAGCAAATAGCTGTTACAAGATGTGTAGAAATACCTCAGAGAATTGTCTTAGAACATTGGTACTAATTTCCTTTGTTAGTACAAATAAGATAACAAATATTGTCCTTTGACATCTGCTATTTATTATCTGGACATCAGATAGATAGATAGATGCATTTAATGTGTGAAATTATTTTAGCATTGTTGCAATATTAATGTTACATAGATTCAAGTGAAAATTCATTTACATTTTGAGAGCAGAGATGTCCTCTAAACTACAGAATCCTGAAATTCTCCATTATTTTAAAGGAATCATGTTAACTCTCCATAAATTCTGCACAAACTCTAAAGACTTCTATAATGCTAATGCGTTGTCCTCTTTCTTTCCCTTGAAATTACAGAATAACATGGCAGTTATCTGCACAATAAAATCAGAGAGACCTAGGGAAAGTTGCCTAACCTCTGTAAGTCACAGGTACCTTTTCTAATGAGGAAGAAAGTATTAATACCTATCTCATCAAATTTTGAGATTTAGTAGAGTGTCTAGCACATTGTCAACATGCAAAATATTACCTGTTATTATAAGAGCACAAATTTAGGAAATATAAAAAAGTATGAATAAAATCATAAAAAAAGTTCTTATACCAGGTAAAAGCACTATTAACATTTTGGTTTATCTGATACATGAACATACACACATAGACACACACATAGCATATTGCATATGCTGTATTCTTAACTGTTCTTTCTTCTTAGAAGTATGTTATATGCATTTCTCAAGTTGGCTAAATATTCTATAAAAGACATGTATATCAGTGCCTATACATTGCTATATCATATAGATGTATTATAATTCAGCTGACAGATGTTTAGTCTGATTCTGTACATTAATTTGTATACATTTTATATAAACCTCTGAGATGAATATCATTACATATAAGATAAAAATCTGGGAGTTGAAGTGGAAGGTTAAAGGGAGTAAGCATTTTAAAATCTTTGAAACATGGTACCAAATTGACCTCTAGTGGTGAATAAAAGAGTGATGTTATCTCTTTTTAAAAGAATTATTCAAGTTGCTGTGCAGAAAAGGGAGGGCAAGGAAAGAAAGAGAATTGTGAGAGTAGTACTTTTCATCTGTGATCACATGGATATCATTACAATGCAAATTTTAATTCTGTACATCTACAGTAGGCCTGAGACACTACGCGTCCAACAATCTCTCTGGCAATGCTGATGTTGCTGGTCCGTGAACCATGTTTTGAGTAGCAAGAAGTTAGAGGACCATTCCAGTAATGGAGAAGAGAGATCATGGTGGCTTAGAGCAGAACATTCCAATGAAAGCGTGGATGTTTGATGTATTTTGAAAGTAAAGCCCATAAGATTTGGTGTCAGATTGAAAGAAAACTGAATGATATCTTTGAGGTCTTTGATATGAGCTATTAGAGGAATGGAAGTGCTGTTAATAGGGGTAGAGAACACAGTGGGAGGATGAACTAGGGGATAAAAGCCAGGGTTTCTTTTTTATATTAAACTTGAGATGTCTAATAATAGGGAACCAAGTGGAAATTCTGAGTAGCATTTGAAAATGTAAATCCAGAGTTCAGGAAAGAGGTCCAGGACAGATATATACATTTGGGACTTTGTCATACTATAAATATGTGCTTGTCTGAAAAAATTAAAGAAAATAATGAAAATAGAAATAAAATACAATTGCATTAGGCTTCTGAAATGTTCGTGGGTGTGTGTACATGTGTGCAGTATATATGACAAGAATTTGGTGGTAAAGTTTCCTTTCATGCTACTTTTTTTTTTTTTATTCCAGAGTATTGTGAGGGTACAAACATTATGGTTACACTTTATGTCTTTGCCTCACCTAAGTGCGGGTTAAAGCCTTGCCCTTCCCCCCCTACAGTGCTCCCCGTGTCCTTTAGTTGTGGATTTATCCCCCCAACCCCCTAATCCCTAGAGAGTATTTCTGCCATGTGATCACCCTAGTGTTGATCAGTTAGTACCAATCTGATGGCGAGTACAAGTGGAGCCTGTTCTTCTGCTCTTGTGGTTCCTCACTTTGGATAATGGGCTTAAGTTTAATCCAGGAAAGTATAAGAGGTACTAGATCACTGTCGTTTCTTATGATTGAGTAATATTCCATTGTAAACATATACCAAATTTTAATAATCCACTCATGGATTGACAGGCACTTGGGTTGTTTCCACATCCTTGCAATAGTGAATTGTGCTGCCATAAACATTCAGGTGCAGATGTCTTTATCGTGGAATGTTTTGTACTCTTTTGGGTAGATGCCTAATAGTGCTATTGCTGGATTGAATGGTATTTCTATTTTTAGCTCTCTGAGGTATCTCCCAATTCTTTTCCACAGAGGTTGCACTAATTTGCAGTCCCACCAGCAGTGTAAGAGTGTTCCTGTCTCTCCACATCCTACATTTTAATTCCTCAATTATAAGAAAAAAATAAGTGAGATACTTTTCTATCAGCTTTTATTAGGAATAGGGATTAACACATGTGGCCAAGGATATGCTTTCAGTGTGTCATAAGGAAATGAGTATGTTATATTATAGAGTTTAAGAAATTATGTTTTGTATCAGACATCATGGGCTTAGCACCTGCTCTAATCTTTAATAGCTTGTATACATTTAGTCAAGTTAATTAACCTCTCTGATCCATAGGATCATAATTTTTGAAAAATGGATTATAATACCTAGCCCACAAGATGTTTGGGAAGAGTAAATCAGCAAGTATTTTTAAACTCATAGCTAATATTTTATATATTAGGTTCTTGCCACCAATTACTTAATGTTAAATAAATATTGACTTCTAATAATAAGCATAATTATTGTTTAGATAAATAAAACAAATTTTGGGGTAAGAGAATTATATAAAGCTGATTTGGGGTACTTTTTTCTATTCATACGTAAGGAAAGATTAGATAAGAAGTAGAGCTGTATAAAATCTTTTATGAAGGCAGCTAAAAGATAATAATGTTTAACAGATTTAAGGAAAAGAAGATTAAAAAATTTACCCTAAAAATTGGTTCTAGGAAGGAGTTTTCAATAGCTTTTTGGTATTGATTGAAATGTCCCATTATCCTAAGTGAAATATCTCAAGAATAGAAAAACAAACACCACATGTACTCTCTAGTAAGTTGGAACTAACCTATGACAACACAAGGAAAGTAAAGAGGAAAGTAAAAGTCATTGGAAATCAAGCAGTGGGAGGAGGAAGGAGGGGGAGGGCGAAAACCTACCTAATGTATACGATGAACACTATTCAGGTTATGGGCACATTTATAGCTCTGACTCAAGCCATGTATCACAAAAATCTATACCCCCTTTATTTTGAAATAAAAAAATCCAGTGGGAAAAATAACTGAGAACAAAAGTTTTGAGGAAATTGAAAGTTTTTAATTTGTGACACAATCAGGGCAAGATGCTAAGTCAGATAAATTGAGATCTGAAAATTTTTTAAAAGTAAAAGGCAAAACCACTAAGGTGGGAATGAGATAAGAAAAACTGAAGTAAAAAAGGAAATGAAAATTTGATGGTCCCTAAATGTAGCGATAGTATATTTCAAGAGAAAACTAGAATTGTGGTGAATCTTTTAAAAATACAAATTAGTTGTGTACCGTGTTGTTTCCTGAAAGAACGTTAAAAGTGAACACATACTGAGGACAAACAATGTCCAGGGAATGCTAGTGAAGAAGATATGACACAAAGGCCAGTGGTCGTTTGACCTCTGGCTTCCTTTTAGCGCATGCATTTTTATAGAAGGTGCTCCAAAAAGTAACTGGTGGGTAATACAAATATTATGATTTAGATAGTTTGATTAATCTCTTTGTTTTTGAATTTAAATTCTCTCTAAAGCTACCAGCCATCATTTATTAGAATCTCTCATTAGTTTTAGCTTTTTCTCTATGAAAATTATTTTATTACTATATAAAAGTTTTGAATTTTAATTTTGTGCAGCAGTGTGCATCATGGGTTAGTTTAAAATGATTAATAATATTCAACATCAAAATTTATGAAATTATGTGCTAAATTCAAAGGGAGGGTCTGCCTAGTAGATTTAAAGTGTAAATCAGAAATAAAAGTATTAATGTGTTTACACTGATTTTTTTTTCATTTCTATTTATAAAATCCGAACTGAAAAGTAATATATTTTTCAGGTGACTAGGGAATGTGATGTCTGGCAGAATATCTGGAACCATTTTACTTACAATTTAATTTTATTAACATGATGACATAGTCCATATATTTTGAGCTTTTGTTTTATTTTGTCTTTTGCTTTGGATTTTCAACAGATAGAACCAAAATATATTCACCATCATAAATTTTCATCATAAACTTTTTGGAGAATTTTAGGTGTGCCAGACACTGCCTTGGGAAAAAAGATGATTACAAAGAAAGGTAAAATAACTTTCTCCTTAAGAAGCTACACATCTAAATAGGGAAATGAGGTAGATAAATGGAAAAAATATATAACTGCAAATACGAGACACTAATTATTTTCCCACAAATGAATTTGCATCATATGAGCACTGGAATTTATCAAATTAGATACTTCTTTAGGCCAAGATGGTCAAGGAATAAATCATTTTAATTGGGATTTAGGCTGAGCCTTAAAGGATGGATATGATCTTATTCAGCAAAAATGATCCACAGGGTCTTTCTGGAGGAGTTAAGAACAAAATTAATAGTGGTAACAAAACACATGTAAGTTTAATAAACAGAAAAGTGATAACATATTAGAAATCTACATGGTCAAATATGGGAGGAGATGGGAAAACCTGCAAAATTAAGTTGGGATATGTTTACAGAAAGTCACTGTGTTGGTTTTCTATTGCTGCCATTACAAATTAGCACAAATTTAGTAGCTTAAAATAACATCTATCTATTTCCCACAGTTCACTAGGTCAGAAGTCCATGTGGATTTGACTGTTTCTCTGATTCTGGTCCCGCAAGACTCAAATCAATGTGTTGGCTGACCTTGGCCCTTATCTGGAGGTCTAGAGGAAAGTCCATTCCAGACTTGACTGTTTCTCTGATTCTGGTCCCGCAAGACTCAAATCAATGTGTTGGCTGACCTTGGCCCTTATCTGGAGGTCTAGAGGAAAGTCCATTCCAGACTTGACTGTTTCTCTGATTCTGGTCCCACAAGACTCAAATCAATGTGTTGGCTGACCTTGGCCCTTATCTGGAGGTCTAGAGGAAAGTCCATTCCAAAGCTCATTGACATTTTGTAAGAATTCTCATTTCCATGTGGTTGTAGGACAGAGGTCTCTGTTTATTGGCTGTCTGTCAGCTGAAGGTCACGCCCAAGTTTTAGAGACATTCCCTAGGCTAGAGCTTTATTTCTGTGGATGTCTCTATGATTAGAAGCAGATTAATCAAACCAATGCTTTAGAAAAATTTATTTGAATGTCATTAACAAATTTCCTTTATTTCAAATGTAGGTGTTTATATTTAATAACTTATGAAAGCTTATATTTCCTTGAGTTATGTTTATTTATATGATATAATTAAGTTTATGGTGGTGATATTTGTCCTCTGGTTTCAACATTAACATTTTCTTAAATCTCTTAATAAAAATATTAATCTATCTTTAATATGCATTTCCTTACTCTCCATCAAGATATTCCTTTCTCTTAAACAGATCTGGAAGTGTTTTCTTTCCCATGAGACTTTTTTCATGAGTTCTTATCAAATAACTGACTGGTTTCTGTCACTCTGTCCTAAATGGTCATATTTCTATAGTTACTTTCACTAAGCTTCCCTCTAATTATGTAATTTCACATTTTTCTCATTTATAGAATGGTTTGGTGTCCTGAAAATAATGTTCTTTATGTTCACTCATGTATAATCGGCACAATATATTTGTGTCTTTTAATTAATATTTCTTATCTTGAATTATAAACTTGTTAAAGGACAAAGATAATAAGCTATAATTCCTGGTATAGAGCTAAGACACATGAAGCATTTAATGAGTTATTTCAGTAGGAAAGATGATTGTTATATTCACATTTAAGAATATACCAATAATTAGTGTCAGATAATACTATGAAGTAGTGCTTATAATTGGAATAATTTTCCTTACTTTCATCAATTAATCAAAAACTAGTCATAAGCACCTATTACATGATGGGAGGCAGTTTTCCATGGGCTTTTCATGTTTCTGCACATCTTGGAAACAGAGGCACTGCCAACTTTTGCTCTGGACTATCTCTTAAAGATTATCTATAGAGCAAAAAACCTCAGAAAATAGAAATAGAGCCTTTCTCTGGGACAGAAGGCAGATTTGTTGGCTGTCCAGTATAATAAAGACAAGGTGTCCCTCTGGAAAAAAGGCCCATTAAAAAACGTGGGATTAAGCTTGCGGTTCCTCTCCTCTATTGCAGCCCACTGCATATGCAGGTGTCACCTGTCTCTTATTACATTAACCTGTGGAAACTGGAATTTAGGGAACCAGTGTAAGAAAATGATCATACTCAGGCTTCTCCTATTACTATAAGTAATATATTTTCTTTTGTCCTGGACTTAGGAAGCTTGTGTCTTCTGCCCGCATCCATGAAACTGTGGCAGTCTAGCTTGTTGGCTTGAGAATAAGGTAAACTCTCAGATCTTTCACAGTGGTCAACAGTGTGTTTTAGGTACCTTGCCTATAAAGCAAAATAAACTATATCCATGTCCTCGTGTAGCTAGTTAAATATCTTGAGATGCTTTTGTTTGAGGAAAGAATGATACAAGAATATCAGGAAAAGGAAGTGTATTACATGACCAGTATTTTTTTTCTATTAGACCAGTATTTTTTGCTATTTTTTTTTACTAGGCCACAATACTTTCATCAATGTAATGCCATTATTTTTGAATTAAACTCAAAAACCCCAAAATTAAACAAAACTAAACCTGAGTCACATAACCCATAAAGTTTGCTAAGAGAATTTTAATTCGAAATTAATCAAACCTGTACTCATTTAGAAAGTTTAAAATAATTAGAGGGTCCTTGTTTATTTTTTGTTTGTCTGTTTAGTTGGTTGGTTGGGTTCTTTTTGAGATTTTAGGGATACCTTATTATTTTCTTTGATTATCACATGGAAATATTAGTGTTTTTTTTTTTGATACATCTCACCACAGCCACATCAGTTCCATCACCCCCAAAACTCCTTACTTTAATTCCTATTTTCCTGAGTTACTGGAAAGATTTTTCTTGTATTTATTGTGCATTATAGCCTCAGTTTCACTACCTATCTTCCTACAGATGACCCCATGGGAGTTATTTTAGAATTGGGGGAAGGAAATATTGTATAAAATAAGGAAGTGATAGGATACTTTGAGGAAGAGAGGGATAGAAAGCTATTAGAGGGGTTTCTAGGCCTAATTCCAGTCATCCGCCATCTGTTCCCTCAGAATCTACCCTCTGCTCTCATAGAATGATTTATTTTAATTGGGACATGAATTCCTACTGTTCAGCCTGGAGAGAATCAAGCTGGACGATCTCAGGGGTCTCATTATTGCATCCTGGCCCAGGATGAACAGCTTCTGAGGACAAAAGATAGAAGACAATCATAAACATATTCACTCCTTTAGAAAATAATATTAATTAAGAGAAATAAATTGAGGACTGTTAGTGATGGTATTTTGCAGTATTGTTATCTCTAGTGAGCAGTGGCAATAAGTGATATTACAAATCATGTAATTAGGGAGGAGAGAGTTTTAAATCTAGTATGGGACCATTTTTTTTTCCTACACAATATCCATGGTAATTTTAAGAAGTAAGATTACTTAGGATTCTGTGAAAGCTACAAAGAGAAAAGAAAACAAAAGACTATAATCCTACCATGTGTCTTTAAACCAATGCTTCTCAAACTTTAGCCTGCATCAGAATCATGAGGAAAGCTTATACAAATAGATTGCTGGGTCCAACCTGCAGAGCTTCTGATTCAGCATGTCTGTGGTGGGCCACCACAGCCAGCACTTATAATAAACTTTTAGGTGATGCTGATGCTACTGGTGTTGGGACCGCACTTTAAGAACCACAGCTCTAGCTTATTGGGAGAATGGAAGGGAACACACATGTAAATATTCTAATCTAAAATGTAATGATCTTTGTTATAAGACATTGTACTAAATTGGCTCTCTAATTAATGACTTTATTCTCAATAAATAATTGCTAAGGGCACATCGTGACCAAGGAATCACTATGCTACTAGTTGTAGTAGATAGATTGATGAGGTAGGCATGAATTTTATCCACAAAGAACTTCTAGGCTAAAAGAAGAGATAAGGCATGTAAAAGACGGTTATTTTTGGTAGAGAGGCTAACTACCATGCCAAAAAGTGTAGATACAGTACTGTGGTGGTGGAAGGAGGGCGATATTTCTAACAGAGAGTGATAGGGTATCAAGATTATGGTAAGTAGGATAGGTTTCACAACTTAATACCTAAGTATTCATGTTGCCACATAAAAAATATGTTGTTTGCACATATAGATGCTTCCATGCAATTCTCAGTGTACTTAAATGACAAATATCCCAGCTGTGTTTGCCACATAGTGAGAGGTGGAGCAGGTTGGCTTGGTTAGTTTCATAATATAATATGTGGTAACAGTTTCATTATATCATGATCCTGTTATTAATAGAGTTGTCATAATTACATATGATATTTTAAATGGAGTTTGTTATCGGAGAGCTAATAAAATTGAGTACTTTCAGTAAAGGTAGTAGTAGTGAACATATATTTCACTACTAAAATTTTAGCTAGGTAGTCTTTCAGCATAACTCATTGGATTTATATTAGATTAAACAATTCCGAGTTTCAGGTTATATTCTAGAATCTTTAGCTTTGAAAACAGTCAAGGTTACTTTCTAAATCTGATTTTTTTTTACACTAGAAGCTCTCTGAGCATAAAATAAAGCCATTTCTTTCAATACAGTAAAAAAAGTAAGTAACAACAAATATATTTGCTGGTGTTGAACAAAATTTTACTTTGAGTAAGGAAGGAAAATATTACCATGTATGTATTTAGTATAAAATCCAAAGCCATGTTGATGTTTAAGAGATATTTAATATGCATGACTTCTAAAAATCTAATTGTCAACCACCAACAAACTTTCATCCTTCATTCAGAAGCCTATATTTTAAACAAAAATTCAAAATTCAAAAGTAACTTGAATTTTTTTCAATTCTATAAACACACATAAAATGTTTCATTTCTATAATTTTATATATATGTATAAACATATAATACATATATATATAAAATTTCATGAGGTGGATTTTATCTAAGATGAACGTGCAAATTCCTAAGCATGTTTTATTTGGTTGTTTCTGTATTAAATATTGTAAGTTAGAACTGATGTTTATAAGTGAAAGTCCACCTTCAAATTCTTCCCAGTAAGGACCACTTCCATACTTCCATTTTCTCAAACCATATGTCTAGAATTCTTGAAGTGCTTATTTAATATTTCTAGAAACTCTATTGCCAAGGGGCATTATACTACAATAAAAAACTGACATGTCTATGCTTTTATCTTTTTAATCTGTTTGTATTGTATGTGGAAAGATACAATGTCTAAGAAAAAGATTAACTTGAGCTGTAGTGAATAATGGATGAAAGTTCATATTTCAGAGTGCCTTCTCTTCACAGTTCTTTCTGATAATGCAACTTCCACTGAGTAGGTATCTCTGACAGTGTAAATTGGGAAAGGGTGAGGCACACTTTGTTTTTAAATATGCTTACATGAGCCTTGTGTCCTTGGTGGTACTAGCACATAGAAAGGGCTCCTTGAATTAAGGACATCTCCGCTCTTCACCGAGTTTTGTTGCATAAGTTTTTACTATTACATGGAAAATGCAATTTCAACCCAATTTCTTTCTGTGTAACTTTATTGGCATGTCAAAATCAATACATGTTGCTACTCTGGGCAAGAAGTTCCATAAGGAGAGTCAAGTTCTATAGCAAGCCTGTGGGTTCTATTACTGTTTTTTGAAATATCTTAAAACACTGGGTTAGCAAATGTTGCTGCATGTTGAATTTAAAAAATGAAACAAATATAGAGAGCTTTTTTCCATTTCTCCAAATTAACAACTAGGAATGAATAGATTATTTTATTCCCTAATCTAATACACATGTATGTATGTATGTATGAATTTGTTCTGTATGTTCAAATTCTGTATCTTAGAAGTTCACATTGACTACATACTTGCAAATATGCATTAAATTAATGAGTTTTCCTTAAGTATTGATTTTACTTCAGCTTTATGGTCTCTTGTAATCACATTTTATTATTGTTTTATTTTATATTGGTTTATTCATCATCGATGATATAAATTATTGATGGTATCAAGTAAAAGTATACAACTGAAGATAACAAACATGGTAGTATAGATAAGGTTTAGTAATCTCAACTCATAAATTATTTTTGACATAAAATAATGCCAGGGGAGTAATAAATGTACCACTTGTAAATTAGCAAATAGTTGCTGGATGTATGATGGAGTTGAGACCAGTGGATATAAGCAAGATGTACAGAGGAGCACTGGAGTTTTCCAAAGACTGAGGTCAGTCTACCCTGAAATATTCCAAGGGATGGGCTATGCTCTTTTGTTCTGTCCTCCCACTTGATTTTAGGGTAAAATTATAGTAGGCTATTAAATCAGCAAAAGAGTCAAGGAAGAAAAAAGGGACCACTCCTGGCATGTACACCTCTAGCCTATACAGCACCTGTATGAATTTTAATAAGATAGCCATGAGGTTAGATTTTTGTTTATATTTTATTTATTTTTTAAAACTTAAGCTTTTAATTTTGAGATAATTGTGAATTCATATGCATTTGTAAGAAAAGGTATAGAGTGATCCAGCATACCCTTTACCCAGATTCCTCCAATAGTAACATCTTGAAAACTATAGTACAATATCACAACCAGGATAATGACATTGACAGTGTCAATACACTGGACATTTCCATCACCACAAAGATCTCTTATGGTGTTTTTAAAACCACAGTCATTCCTTTCCCACCCTCATCTCCTCCTTAAACCATGACAACCACTGGTTTTTTCCTCCATTTCTATATTTTTGTCATTTCAAGAATGTTATACACATGAACTCATGCAGTATGTGACTTTTTGGGATAGGCTTTTTCTCATTTAGCATAATTCCATGGAGAGTCATTTAAGTTGTTGCAAGTATGAGTTATTGTCATCACATTGTATCACCAGTACATATTATCAACATGACATATCACTGTTGATGTTGATCTTGGTCACCTGACAGGAGATAGTGTTTATCAGGCTTCTTCACTGTAAAGTTACTCTTTTTTATCCCCCTTTCCATACTGTACTCTTTGGAAAGAAGTCACTATGCATAGTTCACAATTAAGAAGAGGAGAGTGATGTTCCCACTCCTTAAAAGTGGAGTTTCTACAAAAATTACTTGTAATTCTGAATGGGATATTTGCTTCTTCTCTCTCATTTGTTTATTTATTTAATCATTTATTTATATGAGTAAGGATTCATGAATATTTATTTTATACACTGGGGAAATAATACAATACTGCTGTATTTTTTCATATTGTTTAAAAAAAAAACCTGTCAAATTGTTTTCCAGAGTGGCTGAACATTACCACTAGCAATGCCTAGTGATCCAGTTTCTCCATATCCTTGACAGAATTTCGTGTTGTCACTTTTTTTCTTTTAAAATTTTAGGCATTTTAATAGATGTGTCAGAATATCTCATTGTGGTTTTAATTTTCATTTGCCTAATGATGTTCAACATCTTTTCATGTGCTTGTTTGCCATCTGTAGCCTCTTTGGTGAAATATTTCTTTATATCTTTTGTCCATTTTCTAATAGTATCATTTGTTTGTTTGTTTGTTTACATTGAGTTTGGAGAGCTCTTTATATAGTCTAGATACTGGTCCTTTGTGAAATATGCGGTTTGAAAATATTTTCTCCCAGCCTATAGCTTGTCTTTTCATTCTCTTAAGAGAGTTGTTGAGGTGAAGGGAAACTTCCCCTTTGCCCCTGGAACATTCCCTGAAAAATCAACTCACAATAAAGCAGATTAATAAGAGAAAAGCTATACAAATGTATTTTGATATGTATATACACAAACCCTCAGAAAATGAAGATTTAACTTCTCAATGAGGTACAGAAGTTTATATGTCTTTCTGGTAAAATGGGTTATGGGGGGGAGAAATTCTGTTTAGGTGTGATAAAGGATTACTAAGAAGGACGAATGGATGGGAAACAGAGATGAACTGGTTAATAGTTCTCTTTGGAATTTAAATGAGTCTGAGAGAAGGGACATTCATTATCTTCTTAGAGTCTGTTCAGGTGCGGTTGGTTACATGGTCACATTCCTGCCCTTACAGGGAAGAGAAGAAAAGAAAACTATTCTCTTAGGTGGGTCTGGATCTCAGGCTGATAAAGAAACTTTGGGGGTTTGGAGAGAGCTGATCTTGGAGATGGTTGGGGGAAAGAGATCAGAGAGACCTCGAGGCTTTTTCAATCAGTCCAGTATGTTAAAAAGCCATATTTTGGGGTAAAATATTTCTAATTTCCCTCAGAGTCTTTGAGAACAAAAGTTTTCATTTTGATAAAGTTAAATTTATCTTCTATATCTTATGGATCATACTTTTGATGTCAAATCTAAGAACTCTTTGCTTAGTTAGCCCTATATGCTGAAGATTTTCTCCTACATTTTTTTCTTAAAGTTTTATAGTTTTAGTATTTACATTTAAGTTTGTGATCCATTTTGAGTTGATTTTTGAAATATATTAGTTGAAAGATTGAGATATAGTAAGGTTAACAGATCAGGAGATGATCGTCATTAAATACGTAGTTTATTACTCACAGTTTTCCAGAGTATAAGAGTTTGCCACACTCCAACACAAAAGAGCCACATGGGGAAGCACTGAGGCAGAGGGAGAGGGCCCACTGTGGGCAAGAGCCTTTATTGTGATTTCCAAAGGAAGAAACAGATAAGGCAGCATAAGTGGGTTTAGGATTGCCTAGTTTGAATAATTTCAACAGGCTCTGGGGCATAGAGACTGTTTCTAGTTATCTGGTACCTGGTCCTAGGGTAATTATACAAGGCAGATGAATGGTGGCCTAGAGAGCCTGGTAAAGGAGGTGGTTGGGGTTAAGGATTTTGGATTGTTTGGTTTGAATTTGAAAACTATGCCCCCAGGGAGGAATCTTCTTGATTGAACTTAGGGGAGGGTGGGTGGGAGAAGGGGAGATGAGAGAGACAGGAGGCTAAGGCAAGGTGACTCAGGCATTTATTGGGCCATTCAGAGCAAGGTGTGCCCAGCATATGTACGTAAAGCAGATATTAAAACATCAAGTTTACAGAAGCTAGAAACATAGCTAATACATTAGATGAATAGGAAAGATGTATGCTAATTATACCATTTTGTTCTGCAGACCCATTCTCTGCCTTTCTCTGCCCCTGCTCTGGGCCCAGAGAGGCTTCCCTTCATGTATGGCTCACTCCAGCTCTCATCTGCTCTGGCTTGCAGTTATACGTGCCCACGAGACAGGACTGCCAGAGATTGGAGGGTGAGAGGAAGAACAGGTCTGGGTATTTCTGTTATTCCTACCATGTCCTACCTGTAATTACTATCCCCATCAGGCAGCCCTGCAGCCACCACTCCAGCTTTTACCAGTATCTTGTAACATTCACTTTGTTCCTTTACACTTAGGGTTTGTTATCAATTCCCATCATTTCTACCCCTGGATGTTTCACCATCCCTTGTCAGTTTTCTGCATGCTGACCATACTTGGGTAAATAGTCTGTCCATTTGTCAGGTTAAGTTATTCTCATTCTGTGTTCTTGGTTCTTAGCACGCTCATGGCTGAAGAATGACCAGACATGTCAATATAAGGCAAGCAGGAGGTGAAATTTATTGAGGGGAAGCAAGATAGGATTATAGAACAAGAGGAAGATATAGGTTTACAGAGCAAGATACATATGCCACAGATGACGACCAGAACCCTTGTCGTAGCAGAAAAAGAGAGTTTGGTTATGGTCTGGGTCTTGTTTTATGGTGTCTGGATAGGGACCTCCCCGTGGTTCAGACATCAAGATGGAACCACTTTGATTGGACAGTTGGGAGTTGTATGACCTGAGTCTTACTACCCATGCTGGTTGCTCTGGGTCACTTTTCAGACTCTATCATATCTATGCTGCTTAGCCTGTGGGCTAGAGAGTCCTCCGCATTCTTTTGCAGTTAGCACACTAAGTTCTGATTGGCAGATTTGTAGGGTGTTCCCTCCTACCCAGGTATGGCAGTTACTCAGGACAGGATTAAGGTGGGACAGGACCAAGATGGGGGCCTGAGGCTCATTCTTGTTCTTCCCAGGTGGGGCAATTGCACCAAGGCAAGACACCCACTTTCATCCCTGGGAGAACCGGAATCCCTCACTATCTACCTAACACCTTCAACAAACTGTCTTCAACTGAACTTGGAATGTACCATCATCTTTTCCTGCTGGGTCCCTAACTGCTACACACTTTTCCTACTTGGCCACGGCCCTGCCAGTCTCAGCTTGGTGAAATAAGGTGTCTTTTGTACTAATGAAAGACATCTCTGTCCTTTGTCTAACCCCACTCCTGTATGCCTACCTTTTGGCTCCCACTACCCTCTTTGCCCTGAACTACACAGGAGTATACAACAATTGTATTACACTTGCCACGAAAAAATAGAAAATCGAGAAGAGAGAAATGAAAGAGTGCCTGCCTCCCATATGATGTGTTTATGTTTAGGGCTATTTTTCTACTGTAATTATGCATTAAGAATGTGGTTCTACTTGTTATCCACAGTTTCATGTGACTATGTCCATTTAGACAGAATAATAATGTGGTTCTTAAGCATCACAATCTTATGAAAGCTATGGATCTTAAATTTATGTTCTTCTGTAACAAAATATTATGGTCCATTTTTATGTTGGTTCATTTGTTTCTCATCATATAAATTATGGACTTATATATGAAAATACAACTTGAACAAATATGAGACATAGATGGGGCTCAACTTAAGCATCTTTAACTAATATCTGTTAAAAAGTTAGAGATTTTGTGAGGGGTTGAGAGTAATTTAGACAGAAAAAAATGAGCATTTCTGATAAGACAGGCATAGGGGAAGACTGAAGAATGAGGAAGAGAAATGGAGGACTCTAAATACCAAAGAGCATTATGTTAGTGCCCAGCAAATGGAAGACTGGAGAAAGAACTCTATGGGTGCTGGGAAAGGGACCCAAAATAGTAGTCGGAAGGTAACTGAGAAGTATTGCTTATCAGTTTACTTTTTCATTTTTGTAATACAGTCACACTTTCTAACATTAACTATAATTGTAATCAGGCATTGGTTTTCATCACTCTTTGTCTCTAATTACATTTGCTTTCTTGATGACCTAAGCTAGCGGCATGACTTTAAATATGATCTGTGTGCCATCAACTCCAAATTTCCATCTTCAGCCCAGCCCTCTCTTCTGAATGTCATACTTGCATATCCAACAGCCTACTGAGCCTCTCTGCTTGAATGTCTATCAGAAAGCTCAAAGTCAACTTCTCAACTCTCAGAAAGACCTGCTCACCATGTAGTCTTCACTATCTCAGTTGAACACACCATCCATCCAGTTGCTAAAGCCCCAAATCTTAGAATGATGTTTTGCTCTTTTCTCTTTCCCCTATATTAAGCTAAACATGAAATCCTGCTGTCTCTACCTTTAAATATTTAATATATCCAAAGTCTAATCGCCTTCAACCAACTCCATTGCTAACACTCTGGTCTGAAATATCCTTTACCTAGAGGTGTAATTACTGGGTCATTTGGCACGCATATATGCACCATTAGGTAATACCAAACTGTTTTCCAAAACTACATCCCTTGCCTCCACCAGCAATGTGTAAATGTGTCTCTTACTCCATAGTCTCACCGAGGGCCTTTTAAAGTTTAGCCTTCCTGGTGAGTAGGTGATATTATCAAATTACTGTTTTGTGTTCTCTGATCATTGAGGCTATTTTTTTTTATTTTTTAATTACCATTTGTCTAACCTTTTTATGAATCGCCTGTAATTGTATCACTTGTTAAGAATGATGAAGTAAAAATAAGTAGCTTGTGTGTTCTTTTATTTTTTTAAACATTTGACTATATAACAAAAACAGGTTGTATACGTTTTCATTCTTGCAGATCTTGGATTTTTATTCTAAGTTAAATATCAATTTATGCATTCCACTTATTTATATTTCACATATTTTCAGAGAGCATTTGAATCACTAGGGCATAATTCCACAGGTTAATTTTATAGCTTCCCAATTCAATTATAATAGTCACTTTTCTTCAGCTGTTTATATCATGAAGCACATACTCTTACAGTGGCTTGTTTCAGTCTTTCAATCCTCCTGTCCAATTGTAGTATAGAAAAAATGTCAACGAGCCATTGGGTATCTGTCAAATTGTTTAGAAACCATATAATTAAGGGGGATTATCTATGGGTGAGGTAGATTACTACTCTCTCAGAACTTCATTACTGTTAATCCAAACTGAAACATACAGCATTTCACTAACCCATTTTTAACACTTCTTTTTTTGTTAATTAAAAAAACAAACAAACAAACAAACAAAAAACCTTTGCATTAGACCTGGTTGAAATTTTTTATACATGCAGTTTACTCGGAACCAGGAATCAACAATGTTTGATTCAATACCCTCATTTAAAAACATTTAATATTTTTTGCCAGTGTCCAGGTTTCTATTTTTTTTGTTGTTGTTTTGTTTTCATTTTTGTTTTACCTCTGGCAGTTTGTTTGCATGGAAATGCTTGGATACATAAATATTTTGCTACCCTAAAAGGTTTAAGCATGAGTTTCTAATCAAGAGGCAGCAAAAGTGGGGACATCCTTCACACTGAATATGTGTATGCTTTGCACTGTAAAGTATATTTAGTTATTTTTTTCTAAAAGCTGTAAGGGGTTGTCAATTCCCTGAGAAAGTCCAAAGAATTTGCTTTTATATTTCATAGGGTTTGGGTAGTGACTGTTATTCTTCTAAACCTGTAGAGGACTTCTTACATTTTATTCATGAAAAAAGAACTAATCTACATAGAAGCTGTGGATTCAAATTATAGTTATCAGGTTGTTGCTGAATTATTTCTTTGCTCTGAGCACAAAGTAATGACTGCTACTCTCTATTTATACCCATTATATGTTTCTGAAGATATTCGGACTATCACTGGTGAAGCTTTTAAATATCTAATTTCGCTAAGGTAATTAAGACTCTTTGATTAGACATAGGAATGTTATGTGTTCCAGTAATACTTCATATAATAATTATATCAGTAGTCTTTTAATAGTCAAAGGTATTAATTAAAATATAAAAATATATTCACATGCATAAAATTAATGTAGATTGGTGACATTATCTGTTTAACATCTCCTTAATAATGTGACATATTACATGTATTTAGGGGTATGTGTGTGGAAGTCAATTTTTTATTACACATCTTTGATAAATTCTCTGGATTTAGAAACAGAACTGTAGGTGAAATCCAGCTCATTTGTTTGTCATTTAGAGACTTTATAAAAATTAACTTCTCTAAATTTTGATATTCTTGTCTGTAACACTGGGCTAATGATAAACAGAGCCACTTTGAGAAATAAAAAGAATGCTACACACAGAAAAAGCTTTGTAAACCGAAAATTTTTTTATCTATTGGACTATGCTACATTTATTTCTTAAAATGAAATATTTTGTTTTACATGATAGTTACCAGAAAATTATTTAAAAAGTTTTAAATGATGTCTCATTAAGTATATGCAAATATTTCAAAATGTGAAAAAAAAATTCCCAGGTATTTTGGATAAATAATCAACCTGTATTTTAGATTTTGCTAAGCACAAAATTTATTGATCTTACTCTAATATGTAACAACTAGCCACATACCTGTGTCTGTTTTATGCATGTACGCATTCACACGTT
Source organism: Indri indri (assembly GCA_004363605.1). NCBI lineage: Eukaryota > Metazoa > Chordata > Mammalia > Primates > Indriidae > Indri > Indri indri. Next base: position 3,388 of record RJWJ010009649.1, on the reverse strand, counting down.
TGATTACCTAATCTTAACTCTGTTAAGTAGATTTATTATTCTGATGTTATTTATTAAAGAATACTTCTTTTATAAATTTTACTCAACATAGATTAATATAGACGAAATAAGCATATGTTATAATAGATATTTAAGAAATCCAATGCCACAAACATTTTGACAACTTCTTTGAGACTGTAGAAACTAAAGGGCTTGTCTTAGTAGTTGATGATTATATATAATATATTCATAATTCATCTTAAATTTTAGATATATCCATAATAATCAAAGATATGTAAATTAAATGAATTTTATTCATATGTGATATCTGGATTAATAGTTCTAAAACTTATTTGAGTTATTGGATGCCTTTGAGAATTTGATGTAAAATATTGTCTTTCTCATCGGAAAAGTATACGAACTCCCAGAGATTGGAAATTTAGCATGAAATTTCAGAAGAGTACTGGATTTCTTTTGATCTATGGAACTTATATTAGGATATTGTGCTTGAGTAGTTGATTTTTATTTTAAAAAATAAGTACACATTTGAATACCATTTAAAACACACAAAAATGAAAAAGAAAAATCCTCCGAGTCCCACCTGGAGGTATTCACTTTTTCCTTAACATTTACCATGGTATCAGATATTTTTATATACTCTATATACTCACTTATAACTGGTTATTATATCACTCAACTGAAACATTATACTTTTGAACCAATTTTCTCATTGTTAACATTTAAGTTAGTATGATAACAAACTACAATAAACTTCTTTATATCTAATGAAAAATTTACAGAAGTGGAATTGCAGATTGAAAAGGTATGTACGTTTGTAAAAATTTTAGATTAAATTTCCCTCTGGATATGTTTTATCAACTTTCATTACTATCAAGAGTTGATGGTCAAGTCCCCACTTCCCTGAGTCATTGCTCCTACAAGATATTACTAGTTCTTTACAAGTTTTAAATATGAAATTTATAATTTTGTTGTAATTTAATGATTATTAGAGACACTTTAAAAAGTCAAGCTATGTTGCCTATGAATCACTTAGTAGCAAAAGTAGCTATGACGACTAGAGTTTGCCGTCACCACAAATGTGGCAGGAGAATGCTGTGGAAAGATAAGTAAGAAGTTAACTTTCTCTATTGGTTATACTTGGAGCTTTGAAGAGCAGAGATCTATAAGGCAATTAAATACACAGATTTTAGTCAGAGGGCTAGAATTTCTATCTCAGTTTTAAGATATACTATCTATGAAATCACAAGCAAATTATTTAATTGCTCCAAAACTTATTTTATTTATTAAAAATATTTTACCTAGGAATAAGATCACAGAGAAAGTTATAATGTTGCTTATTACATAAAATTTTTGTGAAGGTTAAATAAAATATTGGAAGTCAGGATCTTAGCATGGTGCTTGGTACATACTAAAGAGTCAATAAAAGTTTAATATTGTTCCTTTTTTTATTGTACTGGTAGCCTCTTATGTGACATTAGTAATAACCTGAAACCAAAAATTAAAAAAAAATTATATACATTCTGGGTATTTTAACTTCAAAAAGATTTTCTATAGTACTTTGTATTTTGAATATTTTCTAAAGTCATTTTTTGAAGTTGATGTATATAACAAGTCACATTTTAACATGTTAAAATGAATTCACAATTGCAAAGATGTGGAATCAACCCAAGTGCCCATCAATATATGAGTGGATTAATAAAATGTGGTATATGTATACCATGGAGTACTTCTCAGCCATAAAAAAAAAAAAAAAATGGGGAACTAATACCTTTTCTAACAGCCTGGATGGATCTGGAGACCATTTTGCTAACAGAAGTATCACAAGAATGTAAAAACAAACACCACGTGTACTCACTATTAAACTGGAACTAATCGATCAACACTTACATGCACATATGGAAGTAAAACTCAATGGAAATCAAGCAGGTGGGAGAGGGGAGGAGGGGATGGGTAAATTCACACCTAACTGATACAAGGCACACTATCTCAGTGGTGGGCACACTTAGAACATTGACTCAAACTGTGCAAAAGCAATACATGTAACCAAAATGTTTGTACCCTGTAATATTCTGAAATAAAAAAGAAAAGAAACTAAAAAATGATACCCCCCAAAATAAAATAAAATAGAATAAAATGGGGAACAAAAATGAACAATGGGTGGGGGGTTGTCTGTCTTTTCCCTATTTTTTTCTTGTAGACCAAAGCATAACATCCCATCGTCAGACCCTCAACGTTATCTTTTGTGATCATTTCCTTCTCTTCCATCCACTTGTATCCTCTTCTGAGCATTTTCAATGCACTACTCTAATCTCCTCAGGAAAATTTTTCTCTCAAAAATATACTGATCCATTCATGCTGAAAATTATGTTGCAGTTATTATTTATGCCACACAGATTTATGTGGGATATTGTATTACTCTAATCACTAAATAGAGCCTGTTTTATAATTCTTAACCCCTCCACAAAGCTATTTCCTTGTGCTTCCTTGCATAACTGACAGTACCTAATAACATTCTGGACATTCAGTAAACATACCACAAAGTTGTTTTATTATAATTAAAAAATGATCACATTCACACATGTCATTTATTATTAAGATGAATCTCTTGTTTGAGGTAATTCTTGTGCAGAAAAGGTTTCTATAAACAATGAATTTGATGGTAAAGAAGGATGTAAAAGTAGACGGCAGATTATTATACAAAGTTATTATAGAGCAGCTTTTCATCTTTGCTGACAAAGTTTATGATGAAAATATTTTGCTTCATTTTGAAGGTTAAAAGAATAGAAAAGGTATAAGCTCATGTTCTAAATTTTTTAAACAATAGCCAGATTTTTATTTTTCTCCCCCAAAACCCATCTTTTTTGGTTCTTTTACTCCCATTGTTTTATGAAATATTTTTATTTATTATTATATTATATTAAAATGATATTGTCAAAATTGACCCTTTGTAAATGATGATTAAAAGTATTGTAAATATTATTTATAAATTGAGGAAACACTAGTAGATACTTATTATTTATATTGCTTTTCAGGAAATACAGCTTTCCCTTAATTGGTTGTCTCTTTGCTATGTTTTTGTTTCTGTCTGTTGTCAGTTGGTCACATGTGAATCCGCTATGTAATATAGAAGCTCCAAAAGGCAAAAGACATTTTCAAAAATTATTTTCTCCAAAGACTAAAGTTAAAAGGACATCTTTCATTAAATATATTCCTAGATATTTAATTTTCTTTGAGGCTATTGTAAAAGGAATTGCATTTTTGATTTGATCTTCAGCTTGACTGTTGTTGGCATATATGAATGCCACAGATTTGTGTGTATTGATTTTGTAACCTGAGACTTTGCTGAATTCATTTATCAGTTCTAGGAGTCTCTTAGATGAGTCCTTGG
>RJWJ010009648.1:0-49364 GCA_004363605.1 Indri indri | reverse complement strand
GCGGGGTCATGATGAAGACCCTGAAAACACTGCTAATTTGGCAGTTTTGCAAAACGTCCTTCTGGACAAATTGTCCCCATGCATGGCATCTTCCATTCACATTTGCTCTTGCCTCGGTACCTCCGTAAGAATTCTTGTGTTCCCCTGGGAAGCCTATCCCAGCCCTGTGCATCCTTACGATGCAGACCAAATTACCAACAAGTCATCTCTGGTCTGCATCCTGTGGGAAGAGCATGTCTGGGAGTAGAGAGATCCAACTTTGCCCCTGGTTGAACGTATACTCCTGGTTGGGACAGGGTGGGGTAGAGGGATGTTCCTCTCAGGGGCTCAGTTTCCCATTTGTGAGGTGAAGGTGATGGACTACGGATGTCAAAGTACTTCCAAATCTGAGAAAATATGGCAGCTCAGGAACCCTGCCAAATCTGATGAGTACCTAGTGCGTGTCCATCTCATTGGAACCCTCAGTCCTTGACTGGGGATGACATTCATGAATGACTGGAACAGAATCATTCTGTCCCAGGCACCAGTGGACCAAAGAGTCCCTTGGAAATGTCCAGAGTGTGCCCTATGGTTGACTGTGTCTGCTCACCTGCTGTGCTCAGGAATGAAGTCAGAACCCTCACGGCTGAGCACAGGCAACTCCTGCCTTGCAAGAATCTCAGTGGAGCTGGCGAATGTGGGGTCTGTGTATTACCGACTGTTTGCTCATTACTCTGCCCATCAGAACCCAGAATGTATCTCAAGTGGAATGCCCAACATCACTAATCATCAGAGAAATGAAAATTAAAATCACAATGAGATACCACCTCACATCTGTTAGAATGGGTATTATCAAAAAGATAAAGATGACAGGTGTTGGCAAGGACGTGGAGAAAAGGGAACGCTTGCACACTGCTGGTGGGAATATAAATTAGTACAGCCATTGTGGAGAACAGTATAGAGATTCCTCAACAAAACTAAAAATAGAATGGCCATAAAATTCACCAACCCTCCATCTGGATATATACTCAAAAGAAACGAAATCAGTATGTCAAAGACATATCTGCACTGGCGTGTTCATTGCAGCATTATTCACGATAGCCAGGATATGGAATCAACCTTAGTGTCCAGCAACATGTGAATGGATAAAATGTGGTATATATTTATGATGGAATACTATTCAGCCTTTAAAAAGAAGGAAATTCTGTCATTTGCAACAACATGGGTAAACCTGAAGGCTATTATGCTAGTGAAGTAAGCCAGGCACAGAAAGACAAATATCACATGATCTCACTTTTATGTGGAATCTAAAAAAGTTGAATTTACAGAAGTAGAGAGTAGAATAGTGGTTATCAGAGGCTGGGGTGGTGTATGGGGAAAGGGGAGATGTTGGTCAAAGGTACCACGTTGCAGTTAGACAGGAGAAATAAGTTTCTGAGACCTACTGCATAGCATGGTGACCATGCCGGTGACCGTGGTGCATGCAGCAACCTCAAACTCCTGAGCTTCAGTGATCCTCCTGCCTCAGCCTCCTGAGTGGCTGGGACCACAGGCCCATGCCACCATGCTTGGCTGATTTTTTAAAAATTTTATGTAGAGACGGGGTCTCGCCATGTTGCCCAGGCTCTTCTCAAACTCTTGTCCTCAAGCAGTCCTCCCGCCTTGGCTTCCCAAAGTGCTAGGATTACAAGTGTGAGCCACTGTGCCCAGACTATTTTGTGAAATATATTTTTTATAAAATGCTTTTATCTTATTGCACACTTTAAAAATTTTTTTAAAAAAACTTAATGCCACAGATTTAACTAATTGGCACAGTCAGTCCTCAATCAGCCAAATCAGACTCACTTTCTTCCACAAAAGACTGGCATATCTTTCAATTCAAATAAATGTTTTTACTATATATCCCTCTGACAGCCATCACTTTTCTGAGTTCTAATTCCAGGCTAGAGAGCCAAAGGCATAGCAGCTGAACTTTTACTAGTTGGTGACATGGGTTTCGTTGGATGGTGTCTGTCCTTCCCATACTCAGTCATTAACGCTGTCGCCTAAATGCTGCTGCTCTGGTTTGCAGGTAAAAAGATTTTTGTGGGTTTTTTTTTTAAACTGAGGGAAGCTGCCTCAAGGGGCACTTGTCTCTCCATCAGCTAGGATGAAAGAGTGTCCTGCTGTTTGTTAGTATAGGAACAATACTGAACTTTGACCAAAACTGCAGCAAGTCCAAATAACCAAATATTGTAGATTGAAGTTTTATGCTACACTGGTGACTTTTTTTTCTTTTTTAAAATAAGGAAGTATAACTTATCAAAGCTACCCACGCCTTGGTTCTGGCTCAGTAACTTGTACACGGTGTCTCAAGGTCCCCATTAGTGAATACTACTTTAGCAGGTCATGATCTGCTCACAGTTTTTTGGCCGTAGGTAGAAATGGCCAAGAGGCTGTAAGGATTTTCTAGATTTTACTTTTAAGATCTAAATTCGTATTTGATGAGATCTAGAAGTTGACTAACCATCTAATCTAGAGCTGTAGTTTAAAAGAGGATTTCTCAATCTGAGCAATGTGGACATTTTGGGCCTGACCAGTTTTTCTTCTTGGGGATTATCCTGTGCAATGTAGGGTGTTTAGCAACATTCCTGACCTCTCCTAGGTGACCGTCTCCTCCCTTCCTGTTGGAAAGGCCAAAAATATCTGCAGAGATTGTCAGAAATGTCCTGTGGGGCTGGTGGAGAGACAGTGGTCCCTGTTTGAAAATCACTGGTTTAAACTGACTTCTTGGCCGGGTGCGGTGGCTCATGCCTGTAATCCTAGCACTCTGGGAGGCTGAGGCAGGAGGATCACTCAAGGTCAGGAGTTCGAGACCAGCCTGAGCAAGAGTGAGACCCTGTCTCTACTAAAAATAGAAAGAAATTAGCTGGACAACGAAAAATACATAGAAAAATTAGCCGGGCATGGTGGCGCATGCCTGTAGTCCCAGCTACTAGGGAGGCTGAGGCAGGAGGATTGCTTGAGCCCAGGAATTTGAGGTTGCTGTGAGCTAGGCCGATGCCACGGCACTCTAGCCCAGGCACAGAGCAAGACTCTGTCTCAAAAAAAAAAAACAAAAAACAAACAAACAAAAAACAGTAACCAAGTAATACATGTAAATACGTATCCTGCAGGTCTTTAATATTTGCAGAAATTAATGCAAAACTAGAGTGTGGTAGAACATTTTTTTATTTCCTTGCTAATGAGTATTTAACCCAGGCAAGGTGTGAATACCTTGCCAGCTGAAATATACTGTTTTGCGTTCCTGCAATCAAAGTGAAAATATGATCAAGGAGGCAGGGCTCTTGGCTCCAAGCAGTGAACAGACCGTTCATGGATGGTTTGTCATACTGGCCTCTCCCTGGCAGAGGTCTTCCTTCCTTAGGCGGTGGGATGAAGGATAACAAAGCAAAAATCCTTAGCGGGGAGAGTAACAGTTTGAAGGAAGGCACACTGATGTAGCTGACTGGCTGAGTACATGTCTTCTGCTTCTGGAATGGAAAGTAGGTCATTTAAATACATATAAGGCTATGGGGAGGCTGAAGTAGGAGGATCCCTTGAGGCTGGGAGTTCGAGACCAGCCAATATATCAAGCAATGTATCAAGACCCCATCTCTTAAAAATGTATGTGAGTAATCTTTTTTTATCTGTAGTAGTTTCTTTGTGATATGTAAATAATTAAGGAAATACAGGGTCAGAGCTAGCATTGCATATTGCATAAACTTCTTACATCTTATACAAACCTTGAAATAGTTTTATATTAACTAATTAAATAGATTTAAATAGTTATTCGACTAGCCCCCATTCTGGCAGATGGGAGTAACTGGAATTTTTTTTCTGTGTCTTGTCATTTTGGCTGCAGAGTCTGCTGTCGCCATAACAACTCAACATTAATTACGCTTTTGTATGTATTTTCTTTGTTCCCCTTGTGGTTTTCCAATTTCAGACAGAGTCTTGCCTTTTGTATTGTCTAGTCACTAGGTGTCCTTTGCCATGTGTGAGCCATTAACCCTTTCGAAGAGGGGGCTTTGCTGGTGGTATGAAGTCTTATGCCAAAGTGAAGCTGATGAGCAGGTGAGAAAATGCATAGGGATCCTATAACAGTTTTTCTCCTTTCAGGGAAGCGCCTTAGTTCTTTTGCCAAAAGCATTCAGATTTCTTAAAGCAGTTAAAAATATGTGTCTTCTAAATGAAGCAATGTTTGTTTACCCCTTATTTCTTCTTACTGTGATGAGAGTAATTGTAATCTTTATTATAGGGATCGATCTGGTAGGAAAGTACGTTGGGAGCTGAACCTTCATCGAAAACTTTGGGTATGTGATGCAGTGGTTTCTAGGAAAATCTACAAAAGTCAGTTTTAAAGCTTAAATCCATTCTATGGCCCAAGTCAGAGACTCTGTTGACCATTAGGGCTAAGCGGTACTCTGTGCTTCAAGATTAGGGGATAGCGGTGGGTGAGAGGGGAAGAGTGTCACTCACTCCTTATATACTCTGGAGCCTGGGGTTTTATTTAGCAAGTACTATGGCACGGGACTATGGGGTGTTGGTTTCATCGACAAAGCATAAAAAGGAATGCTGAACTTTTAATCATGCTGGGTGCTTCTGGAGTGAGGACACAAATGCTGACCTAGGAGCTCTAAGCATTTCACAACTTTATGCTCTTAGATGATGTCCGCTTCATCATCTGGAGGGGTACGTGCTACAGGATGAGGAACTTGAGATTGGGGACTGTTGAATTGATGATGGCCTGGATGCTAAGGGAATTTGCCGATATTCTCTCAGACAGTTCTTTAATGCCCAAATACAGACTGCTGTGTGTTGCCTGCTTATTTGGCGGTTAAGACTATCATGTCAAGTGGTTGGATTTTTGTTTGAATCCCTTTGTAGGGTGAAGTGTCCAGGCAAAAATGGCTGCTGGAGAAGCTGGGATGCTTGATGTCCTGCTATAGAAGTAGTCTTTCAAAACCCAGTTGTTTTCTTCATTCTTCATTTTTTTCTTCATTCTCTTCTTTTGTGTCTTCATCACTCTCTTATACCGAAAAAATATTGCCATGCTGACCAGAAAGGGAGACAGACATAGTCTGGGGTATTACACCTGCATGATTGGGAATACGGGAAAAGAGACAAAACCAGAAAAATCAGTGGAGTGAAAGCGGCTAAAGCAGCTGGTAGCGTCCATTGTAGCGTGAACCGTGGCACTCACATGAACCCCGTTTACTTGATTGCATCCCCCTTGGGTCCTCCCGCCCTAATTCCAAAGGGAGCCCACATGGCGTTTTCAGGCTCACTGAGTTTGCTCAGCTTGCAGTGAGCTAAAGTGGAATCGTCAGCACATTAAGTTGAAAAGTACTAGAAGCTGGGGTTTCTGACTTCAGGAAATGGAATCTAAGGAATCGCGAAACATATCTTAGACTTATCCTTTGAGTTGCCCCATCCCTCACCGATGTCGTTAAGCATAATGTAATCCTACTAATAGCCGTTGTTTTTAATAAAATCTAGTTCTGGTGACAATTTGAAGCTTATTTCTTGGAAGAAAGCCATTGTTATAGGGCTACTTCTGGTTCTTACAATTAACAATTATTTTTTTAGTGATAGTGCTTACGGAAAAAGGGAAGTACTTACTTAAAAACTTGTAAGATACAACGGGAGAGAGAAGTAATCCATGTGTTTTTAATGAATGTATTTACTCTTTTTGTAGCAGACTGGGCTGTTTTTCAAGTTTTAGAGGTTAAATTCAACACTTCTTAAACTTTATTTTGAAGAAAATAATGCACAGGGAAATTAAAAATTTTTTTAAGAGACAGGGTCTTGCTCCGGCCCAGGGTGGAGTGCAGTGGTCTGATCATAGCTCACTTGTAACCTCGACCTCCTGGCCTCAAACATTTTTCCTGCCTCAGCCACCCAAAATGCCACAATTACAGGCATGAGCCACCGTGCCCAGCCTAGAAATTTAGAGGGAAATATTTCATCCTCTTAACTCCAATCTTCACTTGAAATTTTCCCTGTGTTGAGTAATTTAGAGTTTATGACAACTTTACTTTAGTACCGGTTACAGTAAGAGGAGGAATGGAGAAACTGCATGCTTCCTTCATGAGTCCCTCATGCCTCTTGCGTTAGGCTTTAAGGATGGCCACCAACTTGTCTGCTTTAAGAATTAAGGACTTTACCTTGTTTTAAATTCAACAGGAAAACCATTTTAACCACTTTTCCCTAATAGGCCAGGTCTTCTTAGTGTTTTCACTGTGTTCTTTCCATATTCTTTAAAAAGTTTTGTTTTGTATTGTTTTTGGGTTTTTTGGACTGGCAAAAATGGAATTGGATATCTTTCCCTCTAGATCCAGCTCACAAAATCAGTTAATTTTCTTTCCAGGGCCGGGCTCACATTTGTCGCTCATATGTAACCATAGTGGGATTAAGGCCATGTTTGATTTTGGTAATGCACCCATCCCATCTAGATTTCTTGGCTTTTTGAAACAGTACCTAAACATGAATAGGTCTACTCTTACTTATCCACCCAGGATCCTACACTACATGATTGTTCTCTGTGCCATCTCCCCAGGTTTTCTTTTCAGATATTTGTGTGGTCTGGTTAATGCCTCTTAAATGTTCTTTGTATTTTGGCATTTATGTTAGAAATTCTGGATTTTATTCTGTCTAGTTCAAGCCTTAGTACTTGGCGAAATCTGTTTTTCATGTAGACATAAATATGCAAGGTACGTGGCATTAGAATTAGAACAGTTGCTTTGTTCAGATTATAGGAATACTTTGGATACACCTATGCATTTGAAGAGCAGTTTTCTTTCAGTTTCAGAGAAACTTAGAGATGTCTCATGACTTTGTTCTATACATAAACTTTATTTGTAGACTTCATATATAAACTTCTTCTCAGTAACTACCTCCCATTTTTGGAAGGATAATTTTTAGGGCCAAGTGAATTTGAGATTAATACTCAAAAATGTATTTCAGGTGAGATCTGTTCTGTGGACCTGAATGTTGATCCCTCACTTCAGATCGACATAGCTGATGCGCTCAGCAAGAGACAGAAGGTTAAATTTACAGTGCACACCAAGGTAAGTGACAGAATGACTTTCCAACACAAACAGTGCTAGGTTGTATTAGCCTTGTTACTTACAGTGGAAGAGAGAAGAGATTCACTGAAATGAAATGGTTGCTATTTATTTATAATGTAGCATATTGCTAACTGGGGAACCTCCATTATCAATCTCACTTGCATAAGATAAGGGCTTCAGCATTTCTGCTGTGGCAGAGCCCTAGGGCTGTAGGGATTGCAGATCTTAGAGCGTCTTGTACTCTGTCCCATGGGAAAGTGTACCAGGCAAGGTGATGCAGCAGGTGGACCATCTACCTAGGCAGCTCACATCTTCCACCTTTGTTTTTAATGTGCATCCAAGGGAAATACCTGTCTGTGGCCTGCTTTTCATATTTACTAAGTTGGGAAGGACCCCCCCGCCCCCAACACACAGTTTTTTCCTTAATGCCTTGGTGGCTTGATTAGCATACCTCAGTTATTCGGGACACTGTAAAGACTGCCCACATGATTCTCTGCCTGGGTTAACCTGATCAAAGAAGGTGAAATAAGCATACACTGGAATAAAAGGGAAGGCAAGGACAATTTCCAGAGCAGTAGTAAACTGTAGCTAAGATTTTTTTTTAGACAGTAATATATTTTTCTTTTTTGTCATAACTGGGGTAAGTTGAGACTTTTTCAAAAATAGAATTAGAGTTAATTTCCTGGAACTTAACTTTTTCTAGTAGACTCTTGCCTCTTTGAATGTTCATTGCAAGCTTCAGAAAGGTGAAGTTTTGTGAAAAGAATTCCTTAGAGACTAGGTTGAATCTTAGTTGGGACTGTAATAGTGGCCGGGGGGAGATCATGTATTATCACATTGTTCTTTATTGGATCTTATCGTGATGTCGTATTGAGAATTTTCCCATTGTTCAGCCCAGGAAACCTGAGCCACCTAATCTAAAAGTAATGATTACCAGTTAATTTCTCCCTCCTTTCTTTATAGACCACACTGCCCACATTTCAGAGCCCAGAGTTTTCTGTTACAAGGCAACATGAGGACTTTGTGTGGCTACATGACACTCCGATTGAAACAACAGAGTATGCTGGGCCTATTGTTGAGTACAGTTTAGAAAATCAAATAATTATGCTGGTTTTCTTCTACTTTTCTATTCATTTTGTTTAAGGAGACTTTTACCCGCACCGTAATGGATTGTGAAAAGTCTGATTTCATCTGCCTAGTAGGGTATTTGCTAACTCGGTTACTGGTAAAGTCTAAAATATGTGAAGAATATTTCATAGCTATGAGTTGAAGCATACAGGCTTATGTTCTATACATTGTAAGAGGGTAAACAGTTTAATGATTTAAATTATACCTACCTTTAGGTTTGGGTTTTTTCCTCTGGTGTTTTCTTCCCAGTGCAGTAGAATTGATTTCCAGGAAACCTCAGTATTGGTGGTAGCATATTAAGAGATTTCCCAAACGTGCTCGAGGAGTAAGGGGGCAGTTTTCAGTTAATTCTTGGCTGCAGGAACCGAGACTTGGGCGATTTTAAGGGAGATCGAAGTGTGTCTTTTATTGTCCTGCCAGGCATACTGAGGAATCTGCCCAAATGATGATGGCTCAATAATTAAACGAAATTAGTACTGAAGCTTGTGTTTAGGAATGTTCTGTTCATTCATAATTAAAATCTTGATTATCCTTTGGAATTAGAGGAAATTCCTTTTGAAGCCTGGAGACTTTATAACTTGATGATTAACCATTGGTTTTTAGCATTGATGGTACTAGTTTCAGGCCAATATTGAAGCAGTGTAAACACTTCTGCGATCTGCCACTTGTCTGTAACAGGTAAAGTGAGCAAATGATTGCAGTCAAAATGAGTGCCCAACTGTGAGGAGGAGGCTTCTTTTAAATGGCTAGAAGGAATAAGGTTAAGAGAAAAACAGGAGCGTTTAGACAGCTCCGCTTGCGTAGCTGCCTTCTGTGCACCCAAACTGACTAGAGTTGCATATGGCACAACCTAGAACATCGTTGCTGGGCTGGGAGGCTCATAAGTTACCTCTGCTGCAGATTCCACCTGCTCCTACAAAGCCCAACTCTGACGGCCCTCGAGAGAAGATGCAGAAATTGGGAGAGGGTGAAAGGTCTATGACCAAAGAAGAATTTGCCAAGATGAAACAAGAACTGGAAGTGTAAGTGGCTTTTCTTGGTGGGCTTTATCTTTTAGTTATTTTTTTGAGATGTGATTTTGCTATGTTGCTGAGGCTGGTCTTGAACTTCTGGGCTCAAGTGATCCTCCCACTTCAGCATCCTGAGTAACTGGGATCACAGGGCTATGTGTGCCACTGTGCCCAGCCAGCCCTGTCTTTTGAGAAGTAGAATAATGGTGCTGTGTGCAGAAGTAAGTAGAAGAACCTAATTAAAAGCATAGCTGTTAATTAGTTGCCTAGTATGTTTTATAAAACTACATTTTGCAGAGTGTGGGTGGGAGATGGTCTTTGTCTTTGTACATTGAGTTCAGAGGCCATTGACACTACTGGATAGACTTTTTTTTCCCCCCTAAAAAACTAGTCTAGTCTATACTTGCTAGGGAATGCTGGTCTGGCATAATGAAGAAATAAACCTTTGTGTCTTTAGAAATTACTTCTTAAGCTGTTTATGATATACAGAGTTTTCTTCTGAAGTTTGGTTACTAGAATAGGAGAAACTGGATTGCTGCGAGTGCTGTTACAAAGCAGTATTCTGAATAACCACACTGATGGCTTGAAAGAGGAAGTCCTACCAGCCTGAACAAGAGTGAGACCCCATCTCTACAGAAAATAGAAAAATTAGCTGGGCATGGTGGTGCGCGCCTGTACTCCCAGCTTCTTGGGAGGCTGAGGCAGGAGGATCGCTTGAGCCCAGGAGTTTGAGGCTGCAGTGAGCTATGATGACACCACTGAACTCTAGCCTGGGTGACAGAGGGAGGAGGCCCTGTCTCAAAAAGAAGTCCAGCTCTATAGGCAGCATATTAACATCTGGTTGTAATTTAATCAGTTCAAACAAAATTGGATTTTGGAAAAGTTTTTTGTTAAACCATCCTTGCACTTTCTTTTCTTGGCTCAAAAACACTCACCCCTTGCCTCTTCCATCATCAGCTGCCCTGCCCCAAGTCTATAATATCTAGGGCAGTGCCCACACTCCAGGTATTGAGTCATTTAGCACACACCTGAGTGCCTACCATGACCAGTTCTAAGGGTAAAGCCCTGAACACAACACACCCAAGTTTCTACAATTGGGAGGTTTAAAGTGATCTTTAATGTCTAGATTGAGATAAAGCTGCTTTATAATTTCTGCTAATTCCCAGCCTTGTTAGACTCACGCTGTGTACACCGCAGCAGAATTAAAGGGATTTCATTGTTCTATAGAAATGAATGTTCTGTGGCTGCTAAATAACAGCAGTAATTACATGTAGTTTTAGGGGCTCTCAAACTTGATCCATTAAATCCAGCTGTAACATCACTTTTCCTCCAATGGTTCATTCCACAGATTCCAAAATGGCAGCTGCCTTATTACCTAAGTAGATACCAGGTTATACCAAAATATCGTTTCAGTCCAGTTGCATATTTCATGTAGTAGTGGCGCCAGCAGAACCGTAGGGTTAGCGAGAGCGGTATCGGTCAGGTGTTGAGCCGAACATGCCACCTGAATCCTGTGTGTGTCTCTTTTCAGTGACTATCTCGCCCTCTTTAAGAAGACTGTCTCCTCCCATGAAGTCTTTCTTCAGCGGCTTTCTTCTCGCCCTGTTCTCAGTAAACATTGCAACTTTCATGTTTTCCTAGAATATGATCAGGATGTAAGACATTTGAATTTCATTTCCATGATACAGTTAAAAATGTTTTAAGACTCTACTTTAACAACATACTTTATACTTTCTGAAAAATAGACTGTAAGTTCTGAATTTCCCACACAATGGAACCTCTTTAGATGGTCTTTCCCCTGCCAATAGATTCATTGTGTGTGTCATTTTGGTAAAACTCTGCTTAAAGAAAATTTTGACTTTTTTACCCTTCCAAAGATTAGTTTTTTCTCCCTCAGTTCTGTTTGGGATTGTTAGAATGAACTTAAATTGATCTTTTTTTATTTTATTTTATTTTTTTTAAGAGAGAGGGTATTGCTCTGTCGTCCAGGCTAGAGTGCAATGGTGTAATCAGCGCAATGCAGCCTCAAAATCTGGGCTCAAGCGATCCTCCCAAGTAGCTGGGATTACAGAGGTGTGCCACTGTGCCTAACTAATTTTTAAATTTTTTGTACAGACAGGATCACGACCTATTGCCCAGGCTGGTCTTCAGCTCCTGGCTTCAGGTGATTCTCCTGCCTCAGCTTTCTTAGTTGCTGGGATTACAGGCGTGAGCCACGGCACCTGGCTGTTTTCTTCCTGGCTACTCTTTTTGTAGAAAGGAGACTTATACGTTTGTTTGTTTTTCTTGCTACTTAATATATGTGAGAAAAGCTCCAACTTAGAAATTTCTTCAGTGTCTTCTGTCTGGTGAAGCTTAACAAAGAGTGTGGACAGAACAGAGCAATAATTCTACCGAGGATTTAAAAGCCACTAAGACTTAGTGCCTAGACAGTTTTTCAAAATATCTAAGTTAGCCTTTTAGAATGAGGCGGCCTGTGTTTAGGAGGTTTTTCCATGTGTTATGTGTTTTAGATTTGGTGGTTAAGAGAAAATTAAAGGTATCTTAAGCATGTGCCTATACTAATAAAAAGGATCACTTGGAATGTTAATCATAATTTCTTTAAGAGAACCTAGAAAAATATGATTAAATGTTCTTTTGGAATTTTCTTCCTTTAGCTCAGTATTAGACAGAAAAATACCAAAGAGATGTTTGGTGGTTTTTTTAAAAGTGTAAAGTGCTGATGAAGTCCCTTTTTCTGGAGTTAAGGTAAGTGGCTTTTGGCTGTTGGACAAAATTCTTGATTTAGAGGAACAGGTGACATTTTATGCCGTTGGAAGAGATTATTTGTGATACAAATGGTTAACTTTTAAGAAATGTAAGTTTTCTTCAAATTTTGGTCATTTTCATCTACTTACTCAGTTTTCACAAAGCACCTTGTTCATGATCCCTGGAGAGGCGGCAGGAACCTTTCTACACTTGAATCTTCATTTTCTGTAAGGAGAGAGGTTACTCAATTAATTTTAAAAAGAAAATAAGCTGTGAGATTGTTTTATGCCATTCTCCAGAACTACGCTGTTCACTGTGGTGGCCACCAGCCAGAGGTGGCAGGTGAATGTTTGGCATATAGCTTAGCTGGCACAATTAAGGAACTGAATTTTAAATTTTATCCTCCTGTATTAATGACTTAATACAAAGAAAAGAACATTAAATGAATGTAGACTTTTTGTGTTGAGATGATTATATTTTATGTATAGTGTGGTAAGTGTTATTAAAATTAATTTTACCTGTTTCTTTTCACCTCATAGTGAGGCTACCAGAAAATTTTTCAATGGTACATGTGGCTCATACATTTCTATTGAATAGTGCTGTTCTATTAATAGAAAGTAAAAGTGAATATGCAAGTCTCTCATTACCCTCAGAGGTGTGAGCTATTTCTTCACTCCTTAGGTCTTCCCTTTCCTTTTTAACCGAGTTGGCTCTATATTATAGTTAATACCTGGTGTCTGGCTTTGCAAGTCTAGGACTTCAGTAGAGATTCCAGAATCCAGGTGCTAAGCAGAGAGGATGTTGTCAGAAATTTGGAAACTCTTGGATTATCCTTGGCCCAGTTTAAGATATCGGGGACTGTCCTCTATCTATGTATTATGCAGTGGTCCCTAACCTTTTTGGCACCAGGGACCATTTTCATGCAAGACAATTTATCCATGGACCAGGGGGTGGGGGGAGGGCAGTTTCTGGATGATTCAAGCACATTACGTTCATCGTGCACTTTATTTCTATTATTATTACATTGTAATATATAATGAAATAATTATACAACTCACCATAGGTTGGGGACCTTTGCATTATGGGATGTTTGGCATCCCTGGCCAGTGCCTATCAGATGTCAATATTGCCTCCCAATCTGAAATCAACCAAATTGGGGGCGGGGACACCCACACACAGATGCAGGTATCCAAGACTAGGTGGCAGTGTCCCACTAAGAACCATTGCACCAGTGGTAGAAATTGCTGGGTCTTAGGGTACCAGGGTTTTACTGGCCATTGCCAAATTGTTCTTCAAAATGGTTCCTTCTGTTGACAATTCCTGCCAGCCGTTGATTTTTATCAGTCTTGGTTACGAAATAATGTGTTCTAAATTTGTGTAATTCCCTGTTCTATAAAGGTTAAACTTTTTATTCATGAGTTTATTTGTCAGATATTTCTTCTAATACAAAATACATATTCACATTCTTATATTGTCTAGTTCTTAAATTTTTTTTTTCCTCCTTTTAGGAGGTAGATGATTCTTTGAGCAAGAGAAAAACTTCCTTATTAATTATTACAATAGGATCAAGGATTCCTGTGTGAAAGCGGACAAAATGACCAGCTCTCATGAAAGTAAGTACCATTCATTCCCTAGCCACTTAGAGCTTTGCTAATGTGCCTGGCTTTGCTCCTCTAAAAAGGGCTATCCTTGTTTCTGCAGATGTTGCTGATGACTGTATCCACACTGCTGCCTGCTTGCATAGCCTGGCTTTGGAAGAGCCCACGGTCATCAAAAAGTAAGTTTTTGTTAAAAAAGCATTTGCCATGACTTAGTTGAAGACTGCTGAGTGGTATACTTATAAGAATAATGAGTAATGGCTACATAGTTTCAGTTCTGCTTTGGAAATGAAATACAAGCTCACGAAGGAAAGTCTTCAGCTCTCAAGTCTTATATCCTCTGTACTTAAGACACTTCTAAGACCATGGGGGACTTAGAAAGCTCTTCTGTAGATGAACAAATGTGGTAGCTGTTGCCATAGCCTTTATTTCTGTCAAACTTCAAGTCTCAGTTTCAATTTTGGACTCGCCTTTGAGAGAAATTTACCTTTTATCTTTTGGCAGTTGGTGCTTGTCATTTTGCCTCGTGTGCCCTGTACTATATTGGTTTGGTTGTGGTGGTCGTGAAAATACTAAAATCACCCCAGTCTGATCTTGCACTTATTTTGATATATGCTTTTCACAGTTTCTCCCTCCTGGGCATTTCTGGTGTAAGACAGTATTTTGCTTAACGCCTAGGCTTGGAATCACAGGTGGTGTTACTTCTGATTTGAAATTGAAAGTCGAGTGAACGGCAGAAGACAAATGAAGTAGGAGCATATTTTATAGCTGTGATGGTCACAGCGGTAGCTCATCAGAGCCTGACCTTGGTTAATACAGCACTGGTGTCTGATGAGAATTATCTTAGTCACATGAGGATGACTGAAAGGCCACCAAGAGAGGTGCCACTGGGTGGCCCTGTGAGCACGTGCAGTTTGTAACCATTCTCTACTGTTCTAGGCCAATTGGAATGAAAGCGCTACTTTAAAGTGCTAAAGCCTGGGACTTCTGAGTTTATTCATTCATGTCCTGGAGTATTGATAAGATCACATTTCATAGCTTGTTTAAGACCTTAAACCAAAATTATGTGTACGTTTTCAGCTACCTATTGAAGATTGCTGAGCTATTTAAAAAATTTAGGGTAAGGATTTTTGTGTCAGTCTTTATAATACATATTTTATGATCTGTAGATTTCTGCCTTGATGGTGATCTTTACCTTTTAATTTTTATTTTTTTATTTTTTTGAGACAAAGTCTCACTCTGTTGCCTGGGCTAGAGTGCCGTGGTGTCAACCTAGCTCACAGCAGCCTCAAACTCCTGGGCTCAAGCAATCCTTCTGCCTCAGCCTCCCAAGTAGCTGGGACTACAGGCATATGCCATGGTACCCAGCTAATTAGTAGAGATGGGGTCTTGCTCTTGCTCAGGAACTTCTGACCTCAAGCCATCCCCCTGCCTTGGCCTCCCAGAGTGCTAGGATTACAGGCATGAGCCACCACGCCTGGCCAGAACAACTCATTTGTATAGTGTTTAAGTTAAGACTTTAAAGTAAACAGGACTGGCATGATCACATTTGGGAGAAAACAGGTAGGGGCAGGTGAGGGCAAAGGTGCTGTAGCTCTTTCGCTGGGAGCCTCTCCCAGCAACAAACAGCCCAGACCCACAGAGAGGGGAACTCTTCCAGCATGACACAGGGATGAGAGGCAGGTCACAGTCAACTGAGATTTAATGAAGAGTAGTGTCAGCCTAGTCTGGCTGGTGTCAGAGCTCCCTTGTGAAAAGCCATGGCTATGTCTGTGGACTTGTGTTATATTCTTACAGCTGCATAGCGAATCTTAGACTTGAGTGATTCATTGGTTACCTTGAGTTTTTTTTCCAGAACAATGTCTCCCTCTTGCGGAGCTGCATTGACTTGTTCAAAAACAACTGATCTGCTTTTACTCTAGAGGAAGGAAATGAATGTGAAAGAAAGCCAAGCATCACTTGCACTTAAATCAGTACCACGGAAGACCTACTAGCTTTGACTTGAGTTTAAAATTCTGTGAATAAATATTTTGATTTCTAAAAATCTTAACACTTAACCATGTTGGTTTAAAAATTTTTATTGCATGCTACTTGGACATAACTAATCTTTTCCTTAGGCATTGAACACCTCAAAGTGGACAGAATCTAAATGCTGAGTTCTTCTATAGTTTGTCTTTAGATACTAAGAAAGGCTGTAGGAGACATGTGCTTTTTGGAAACAAGTAGAAGCCATCACCTGGTCACCTGGCCCGTGTTTGTCTCATGTTTTGTGTGCCTATGTCCCTACTAATTGTCAGGGAGGTGCCAGTTACAACAAATAGCTACTTTGTTACAGGCAAGACATTCCATTCCTTAATATATTTTTTTGCCCGAATACTCCCATAAACTCAAGTGTTTGTATATAACAACAGCAAGAAAAATCTCATTTATCTTTATACGTTATTTGCAGTTCCATTTTTATAGTTGGGATATAAATACTTGAGGGGCAAGAGATGTTATCTAAGGCTATATAGAGAAACAAATAATAGGGCCTCCTTTAGAAGATAGGAAAGATGTGAACTCCATCCCTAATGATTGTGGGAGATATCCGTTTGGGCTCTTGTTTTTTATAAAGTATGTAATAAAATAATAAATCGTGCTACTATGTGAGTGTTTGTATGGAAAACAAGGCCAGGGTGTGCCATAAACGCAGCTCCGCTAAGCCTTGGCTGTGGCGAGAGGGCTTCAGTGTCTTGCTCAGCATCCCAGGGGCCTTTGTGCTAATCTTAACAGTTTTCAATACTACAGGTCTTGTTAAGAAGTTGGCTACATCTGGGGTTGTCTGTTTGCTCCTGACCTGATTGAGGTTTGTGGTTTTTGCCAGGGACTTTAACATAGAGATTCTGTGTCCTCAGGAAGTGTGTGTCTTGAGATGTAAGGTGGTGTCTGCCACATTTTCTGTAGCGTGAAGTTTACCGGGTACATTTGTAATTAGTAAGTAACTCATGGGGAGATCCTTTGAGACTGTGTTAAAAGCATTTTACCCGCCACTTTTAGCATCTGCTATAACCAGTTATAACTGGTGTGAGGGTTGCAAAACTGATTTCAACACCATATGGATTGTTTTTCTTATATTTAGCTGGTCTTGATGTCCTCCCTCCCCGGCTAGTTGCAGGCAGCTAAAGCTTAACTACGTGCCTTCTCCTACCTTCAGGGCGCAGGCGTAGTTGGGAAACACGGTGCCGGAAATGAGGGAATCTACACTCAGCAGCTGTAGCTTCAGTGCGGGCTCCTAATCACATCTCTGCACGCCTCCCTACTATCGCCTCCATACTATCCATAGTGGCACGCGCACACACACTGGTTGTGGTGGAGGCTTGCTGTAGGCTCTCAGTAGATCTGGTGCTCCTGGCGTCAGGTGCCTGAGCCACGGCTGCCTGAGCAGCAAGCGTGATCAGAGGGAGCTCTGGCGACTGGCCTTGGGGCCTTGGTGTAGAGCCCATGAGGGCAGATGTGAGCGAAGGCAGGTTCTGGACAGGCCTCGGCAGGAGGAGCTCCATCTACAGCTGCGGAGGGGCTTCGCGAGAGTGGGGACGGGCTTAGGTCACACTCGGAGAAATGTTCTGTTGGAATTTGGGCCACTTCAAGATGTGGGGGAGTTTTTGTGTTTTGCCTTCTAGCTTAATGCTTCAGTGTTCTGTGCTATGTTTTGAAAGTCTTAGTAGCTAGCAATCCTCCGGGAAAACCCACATGGGCGCATGAGTCCTATTCCTTGAAGGGTTCAAGAAGCAGGAAATGAAGGCGGTGGGAAGTGGTTTTAAGGGGAGTCTAGCCTAGACAGGCTATGACTTGCCCAGGTCATGCAGTAGGAGAATTGTGTTACAGCACACACGACCCGCAATTCACAGGTAATGCATCTTCCCCAAAGAAAAATGAGTTGGTGATAAGCAAGGGAAGACCAGCTCCTGGGCTCTAGAGCCTTTGTAGAAGGTTGAGGTCACGTGGGGTCACTTGTGGTGACAAAGCACAAACAGTGGGCCGGCTCGCTTCCCCGCATGTTCATTTGTTCCACCCCCATTTTCGAGTCTGTTTCCTGGACATTTGCCTTGCATACCTTTTGGGGTTGTGAGGTTTTTTTCCAGAAATGCCCGGGCTCAGGTCTGTGAAGGGCACTGTCTGTTGGAAGGTGTTTTCAGCAGAAGAGGAAGGGAGTGTCATGCACCGTCGTTCTTCTTCCAGTAGGTGGCAGAGGTGACCCAGCACAGCCGGTCGCCCACCGCTTGGGCCTCTGCACAGCTGAGGGGGAGCCCAGCGTTCCTGCAGAGCTGCCGATTATCACCTTGCAGCCACAGTGCCCACGGTAGCAGGAAGGGAAGTGTTGCACTACTTCAAGAAGTTCTGGACGGCGTCTCCCTGGACCAGCAGTCCCCTCCAGAATTGCTGTAGGCCTCACATTCATGGGGACCCAAGACACAACCTCCATTGATGAGGCCATTCTGTCCCAGAAGGCCCCATCTGGATGTGATGTCAAAAAGTCGTGAGGTGATGGGGCTTCGGAGCTGGGCCATGTGATGTGCCTGGAAGGTGGCCGGTTATGAACTTCAGACAGCGGGGGGCCGTCAGGTCCAGGGGGACCCTCCCGCACGCGCTCTCCACCCCCTCGGCGCACACACATACACATGGTCTCTCTTGTCTGGGTGGGCCTCCCAGACGCTGTCCTTACTGGAGGTTTGGTTTGTCGCCATTCAAAGGCGTTGACTTTTTTCATTTTTAGTCTTTTTGTCCAACTGTAATAGTAATACATACGTGCGGGAAATTCAAATCATACAAAAATGAATGAACTAGAAAGTAAAAGTCCCCTATTTTGCCACATCTCATAAATAACACTCAATTGTTGAATGTTCCCAGATTTTTTTCCTATCCATATGTGTGTGTATATTTTATAGAAAACGATTCAAGATGACAGAGTTGGGGTTAGTTTCTAGAGGTTTCTGGTTGCTGGCTATCTCTCCCTTTGGAATGGTCTCCATGGGGATTCGCAGGATGGCTGTCCAGAGGCCCAAAAGCAGCTCTTGTGCATCTTCTCCCTTCCGCCGCAGGTTCCCACCAAGCCCCCTGCAGACAGACAAAGGTGTCTCCCTCTCGAACCCCCTTCCCTTCCCTCCCTTCAGCATCCACCCCCACCCCCAAAGCTCTCCTTTGCTGGAAGGTGTGAATGATTTAGGGAGCTATTTAGGAGGATTTTAATTTTAACCAAATGCTAATTAAATTTTAACCAATTAGAGATTACTTTGTAATACATGCCCTACAAAACTCCTTTAAAGCTTGTTAAATTGTGGGACCTGTAATATTCAAAACACTCACGAGATGAAGAGCGCACAATCCCAGGCCACAGCCACTTTGTTTTGATGGTTGCCTGCAAGCTCTTACCGAAGTGCATTGATTCATTGGTTGCACCCATAGCTAAAGGAACAAAGCGCCTATTTGGGGGGATTTTTTTAGCATTAGTCAAAGGGTAGGGATTTGGGGGATTCGGGGTATAGGGTTTCCACTGAAGCTCACTGTAAGGGTAATGTGGCCGATGACTGGCCAGCTGCTTATGTTTCAGAAACTGTTTATTACTGGACTTATGTTTTAACTGCCACATTGCAGATCCTTCCCTGTCCCGATGGGGTCTGGAGATCATGTGGTGTTTGCCCTGTTCCCCCCACATTGCAAAACCACAGGAGGGGAGGATTCATGCTCCCGATGGTCACGGTGCTGCTGGGTGTCAGGCTTGTGTGTATCAGTTATTCTGATGCAGGCCTGATCCCCACGGCAAGTCCTGGCACAGTTCATGTAAGTCCCAGTTCCCCGTGGCTCTGCCCTGCCGAGGTTAGGCGGGCTTCTGAGAAGCAGTTGAGTGCTTGCTCGAAGGTGGAAACTCTGAGCTAGAGCCAGCCATGGAGATTCCAGCTGGACCCAGCTGCTGCTCCCTGGGCCTGTCTGCTGCTTGCATTTCTTGTATCATGAGCCTGAGATTTGGTTCTGTGGACAGGCAAGTGGCAGGCATTTATCTGGGGGCAGAAAACGTGGCAGGAGTAGGAGGAATACCTGAAAAGGACCCTAAAGGAGGAGAGGAAGGGAGCAAAAGAGAGCCTGCAAACAGCCCTAGTGAAGCCCCCTCCTTCCTTCCTTCCTTCCTTCCTTCCTTCCTTCCTTCCTTCCTTCCTTCCTTCCTTCCTTCCTTCTTTCCTTCCTTCCTTCCGAGTAGCTGATCTTGGCCTGCTCAGCGAATGCCTGAGAAGACAGGAAATCCCGAGCCTGCAGCCTCGGAGAAAAACATTGGAAACGCCTGCTGCGAATCCCAACAGGGCTTGTACTATGTGTTTTTCTAAAGTCTGGTTTGTGTCTGCAGCGCTTTTGACCCCTTTTACACTGTCTGTTAAAGCTTTTGTCGCCGTGGGAGGGGGTAGGGGGAGTGAAACTGACCGGATGTGACTTGCCCCAGAGTTGGGGGCAGGAGGTAAGGCCACGTGAGGTGCTACTTGCCAGGGACCGTGGCGGGGAGCCAGAAGGGAAGTGGGGCCCAGAGGCTGGGATTGGCAAGCCAGCTCCTCCACTACCAAGCACAAGGGTGCGGTCTGATTTCAGCCTAGCTCAGGGCTAGGTACAACCTGAGCAACCTCCCAGGCAGACATTTACCCCTTAAGACTTTATTTGGACACAGTGGCCAAAGAGGTCTTTTTGAGTCAGATTGCGATGCTTCTCTGCTAATACCCTATGTGACTCCCCATAAAAGCCCAAGTCCCTCCTACAACTAACTACAAGGCCCTCCCTGATTTGATGCCCCGCCCCCCCCACCTCCAAGATTATATTTTCCAAAGGTGTCAAATTGGAATTTTAGGTAACAAATACTTCTTTAGTATAATATGTCCCATGCAATATTTGGGATACACTTATATTAAAAAAATTATTTGTCACTTATTTAAAATTCAAATTTCACTGGACGTCCTGCATTTTTATTTGCCAGGTCTGGCGATTCTGTGTTGAGCACTTGGAGTGTGGCTAGTACAAGTGAGGAAGCAAGTGAGTTTTACACTTTAATTTTAATTAGTTTACATTTAAATAGCCACACCTGCCTAGTGGTTATTGTAGTGGACAGTTGTCCCCCCAAGACATTTGCATCTTCCTAGCTGAAGCCCCAGACATTGTGTGACAGACACATGTTCCCACTAAGCCCCGTCCATGCTCCTGACCCCAAAAGCCCCAAGCGTAATAAGAAAAGTGATTGTTTTGTGCAACGTGGGGCAGTTTGTCACTCAGCAAGTGTAATTGGAACTCCCCTGACCTCTCCGACCTCGTCTCCTTGTGCCGGCTCCCTCCCTCATTCCACTCCAGCCACTCTGGCCACACCGGCCTGGCCTCCCTTCCCACCAGTTGTCCCTGTGCCTGGAATGTTCCCACCCCTCTGCCCACAAAGATTCTGGTTTCAATAGTACAGGGTACAGCCCAAATGTTAGTAGTTTAAAAACTTCACCTGGTGATTCTGATAGGGTTCAGGGTTAAGAACCACTTGTAGTTCGACTGCAGTCATAGCCTGTGAGCCCAGGGTTCTCATCAGCCCCATTCTACAGATGAGGAAAATGAGGCTCTGAGAGGCTAGGCCAGGTGCCCAGTGTCAAAGGGTGAGAAACGGTATATTTGGGACTATCTTTAGGTCCTCCCCCTACGGTGAGGGGACAGGTTGACCAGAGGTATAGGGCTGGGCTTGGTCCTCTGAGCTTTGGGGGGCCCTCGGGTCCCCAGGAGGTAGAGAACAGAACAACCTACCCCAGGCCTTTCTCCCCCCTGCGCGGCTGGGCCTCTTTCCATGGCTAATCGGGCTGGTGAAAGGCTATCCTGCCCGCCCTCTCCCCCTCTGTAATTTGCTCACTGTCCTTCTCTTTAATTTTATTCCCTCCTCAGCAGTTTCCCAAGGACTGGGGGCTCCGTTCCCACTGGCAGGCCCCTCCCTGGCTTGATGAAAGGGGCAGCTTTGCTGCAGTTGCTGATGGGGAGGCTCCTTTGCAGAGCCCCATGGGGTGGAAAGGGGCGTCGGCAAGGGTTTTAGAGTAGGGGGCAACAGCCCCTCCTATCCACCAAGTGCCACTCTAAGTATTCTTGGGGACACTTCTTGAGAAAGGGTATTACAAGGAGTGAGCAGGCGGCGGCCACGCGGACCCTGGGTGTGGGACGTCTGGCTCTTGGTTGTATCCGCTCTTGTATTACTGCCTGTGTTGTGGTTTAACTTCTCTTGCTCATTTTCCTCAGGGTCTTGTTTCCCCAACTGGATTGTGGCTCCCTTGAGGTCAGGACTCTGGGATGTGTTTGAAGCACCGGTGTGAGGTGGGGGGCGGTTAGTCTGAGCACAGAAGGAGGGTGTAGCTTGCGAAGGGGCTGGCCCCCTGCTGGGCGCTGAGGGACATCGAGAGTGTCAGTTCCACCTCAGAGGAGGACAGTAGCTGAGACTAGCCCAAGGGGCTGTGAGGATGGAGGGGAGTAAGCGCTTGAAGAACGTGACCTTGGTGTTCTGTTACAGGTCCCTGCCCATCTTCTGGCTGCAGCTGTGCACACAGTAGGCCCTCAGCCCATGCTGTCTGTGCCTTTGCATGTGGAACCCTTGGTCTGGGGGCTAATTCCAGGAGCCCCATTTCTGCAGAAGAGTTCATACCTCAGGACTTCCATGGCGTAGCCAGAGGCAACAGTTGTGGCTTTTCTAGGCATCTCTCCGGGCTCAGATCCTGTTCTCTTGGAGCTGGCAGCTTTCTGAAACCTCTGGCCTTTTGCTCACGCGCCTGTGTGGGCAAAGCCCCTCAGCCAGGTGGGCTTGGAAAAGTCAGTCCCCAGCCCAAAGGGGGCGGGCCCTCCCACTCCTAGCTGGGCTCCTCTGCTGAAATGCCCCCCTAAAGGGTCATCCTCTGCTCTCTGTCCCCTGGGGCCAGGGCCCTGCAGATCCCCTGGATCAGCAATGCTGTTCTCTGTTGTCCCCAGGGTCCTGGCCCACCAGGCCGCCTGCAGCTCCTTCTTGCACACCCAGCAGCGTCCTACCTCAGGATCTGCCTGCCTCTCTGACCAACCGCAGGGGCATCCCTAACCGCAGGGACAGGCTCTACCAGGCTTGGAATGCCCAGAGTTGGTGCTCTGGGCATGACGCTCACCCAGCAAGGGGCAGGAGCTGGTGGGTCCTTGCACTCCTCCCCCATGGAGTGAATTGGATATGGGGTCCACACAGTCCTGCAGAGACCCCGTCTCACCTGCACACTCGCCTCCTGGGGCCGCCTCCCCAGGAAGTGTTTCTGCCCAAGTCCTCCTCCTGAGCAGTCACAGGTGACTCTCAGAGGTCCTGGCTGTGCAGGTTCTTCCCAAATTACAGAAGGTTTCCCCTGAGGTGCCCAGGAGACAGGGCGGGCTGCTGAGCTGGAGGGAGGCAGGTGCAGAGGGGGCCGCTGGGGGAGGCCATCTAGGGGGACCCTCCTCCTGTCCCTCTTCCTCAGTCTCCCTGACGCCCTGAGAGTCAAGGGGACCCTGGCCAAGGTCTAACAGCCCCTGTTGTGTTTTTTCCCTTTGGCGGCTTTACATGAAATGATGTTAACAGTCGATTTAATGAGGCGCTGGGGTTGTCAGAGGCTTCCCACTGCAGGGAGGGCTTTTGCTCTCTCCACATTAGGGACAATTCGGGCCTCAGCGCAGGTTGAGAGGAGAAGAAAAGGCTCAGACCTGAGTCCCCTGAGCGGGCCTGGCCAGGCCCCTGGCAGTCGGAGGTGGCACCTCCGTTCAGTGGTCTGAAGGAAAGGCTCCTGCTTCCTGGTACCAGTCACTCAGACTCAGTTTCCTCGTCTGAAAAATAAGGTGGAGAGTGGGGCCTGCAGACACCACTGCAGACTGAGGGAAAGGAGGACCAAGTTGGGAGGCGTGGAAGTCCCTTTTATGCTCTAAAGGGTTATTCAAGTGCAGTGACCACTGCGATTCAGGCAGTGAGGGCCCGGAGCCAGGCGGGCAGGTGGGGGACGCCCGGAATGCGTCTCCTCAGGGTGGCGCATGGCCAGCGGGCCAGAATCACCGGGGCGCAAGATGAACTCATTCGTTCCACACATCTGTGAGCCCCTACTAGACACTGGGCACTGAGGGTCACGGTGGACAAAATAGACACCGTCCTCGCCCATGGAGCTTATATTCCAATGTGTGTGTTGGAGAAAGTAAGACAGTAAACACACACACAAGTAGACACATCAAGAGGCGAGGTGATGAGTGCTGGGGCAAGATGTATGTGGGGGAAAGTGACGGGACTGGGGCTGTTATTTTCTATGGACTGGCCAAATTGCGAACAAAACTATTTACAAGGACAGCCCAGATTCAAGGAGAGGGACAATAAACTCCATTTTTTTTTTTTTTTTTTTGGAGACAGAGTCTCATTCTGTTGCCTGGGCCGGAGTACAGTGGCACCGTCATAGCTCACTGCAACCTCGAACTACTGGGCTCAAGTGATCCTCCGGCCTCAGCCTCCTGAGTAGCTGGGACTACAAGTATGTGCCACCATGCCCGGCTAATTTTTTCTATTTTTAGTAGAGACGGAGTCTAGCTCTTGCTCAGGCTGGTCTTGAACTCCTGACCTCAATTGATCCTCCTGCCTTGGCCTCCTAGAGTGCTAGGATTACAGGCATGAGCCACTGCACCCAGCCAAACTCCATCTTTTGACGGGAGGGGCTGCAAAGGCTGCAACCACTTTTGCAATTTACTATAATCCCTCATTTTTCAGGTGAGAAACCAGGGCCCAGAGAGGTAAAGGCACAGCCACTTGCCCAAGGCCACACACTGCCAAGATGCACGCCCATGCCTGTGGGTTCACCTTTGTGATTTGTGCCTTTTCCAAAATAAACTGCCTTTTGGCCATCCATTAAGTTTCGTACATTGATTTTTTAATTTCCCCAAAATCACATGCTAAGGCGGAAAACACAGAAAAGCAAATACAGTCTCTGCAATGGTAGGACCCAGAAGTGATATGCCCAAATGTCTTTTCAGGCTTTTTTCCTGCACATGCGTGCGTGAATCCACACCCCCAGCCTACATGCACGCACACAAACGTGCACACACACATACACACTCAAATGCTTTTTCAGGCGGTGTCTTCTTTATCTCAGGGAGGAAGGAAGTGAAAGAAAAGTGTGGCCACAGGTAAGATCTGTCTGTGGGACAGTCAGAGAATTTGGAGATATTTACATTTCTGAAATCATGAATCATCAGAATAGGCTTGTGGAATAATAACTAAGTGCCAGTAGCATTTTGGGGTTCTGATGTAGACGAGTCTCCAACACCAGAGTGATATTTTGGATGGCAGATGATGAGGAGCCATTGGAGGAGGTGGTCCATGCGTGGGGGGCTGGGGTGTCCGTGGCTGGGCAGGCAGCGGCGTGGCAGTCGTCTGGAACCCAGGACATGGAAGCTGGGCAGATGGAGTAAGAGTAGGACCAGGGATACACCAATGTGAAGGGAGTGGGGTTTCTGTGGCTGGTGGGGGACAGGAGAGCCACCAGCAAGCCCCTTCAGGGCCACCAAGAGAACTCAGGAAGAGGCAGAACCAGGCGTGATGGGGAGGAGAGAGAGGGATTTCGCTAGATTTGGAAGGACTTTCTGCTCAACCAGAGCAGCCCTGGGCAGGTCAGAAGAGTGGAGTGGGCTGGAGTGGACAGGTGCTGGGTTTTGCCTGCTCAGCCCTCCTGCCTTTTGGTAGAAGCCCCCCATTCTCCCGTGGGGTGCCTCTCCTCCGTCCCCAGTCCCTGCCCTCCTGGCATGAGGACTCACCCTCTGCATGCAGCTGTGGCCGGAGCACTTGAGCACTCAGGTCCAGCCCAGGAGAGCCTTCTCCCTGCTGGCGGCAGTGACTGGTTCACAGACAGGCACAGGACCCAGCCCAGGGACTTGGGGATGAGCTCCTGCCCTGTCAGAGCTGCAGGGTGGGAGTGGGGCAGTGGGGTGTGGCCAGGGGCCGTGGAGGGGCAGGCAGGACTGAGATGGTGGAAGAGATTCCTGACAGCACCTCTCGAGCCCCTGCGCCCCCTGCGCCCACTGCCTGCCACTGCCACACTGGTTAGTCACATGTACTCCAGTGCACCAGTGCCAGGCCGGTGGCAAGCCGGGGGCTGAGGGCCAGGGAACAGGTAGGGGCACCCCCAGGCCGTAGGGGAGGGGTCGAGGAGCCTTCTTGAGGGAAGTGAATTGAGCCCCTGTGGTCCAGAGGGGTCATCTGGACAACTATGGGTGGAAGTTATGGGGGAGATTAGAGAGCTTCCAGCCTAGGGGACAGAAGCAGCTCTGACTGTTCACTCCAGCCCAGGGCTCCCGGACTCGCCCTCACTCCCTGTGTGGCCAAAGAAGGTTGCGTCTCCTCTCTGCGCCTCAGTGTTCTCTTCTGCTTAATGGGTTTAATGGGCCCCCTACCTAGCAGGTGTCAGGATCTCCTGGGAAGGTCGCACAAATGCACTTTCCTGGGCTTGATCCTTGCTCTCCAGGGGCAGTTGTGGGGCATATGGGGCTCAGGAATGTGCCCTTTTATCCAGCGCCCCAGGGGCCTCTGCTGAGAGCCCTGCACCCACACTTCGAGAAGCTTCCCCCGAGAGTGCCAGCAGGCCCTTTGTACCAGGGAATCCAGAAGGTGCCCTGCTGAAGCAGGACGGGTGTTTACCCAGGGCCTTCCAGTCGCAGCACTGGCCAGAGATTAGGTGTGGCCCCTCTAGGTCACACTGTTGCCAAACATGAGCAACTGAACCCCTGGCTTGGCTCACTGTCCTGGTGGCCTGACTCACGGTCCCCCAGGGTCCTGTAGCATCGCCGAAAGGGCCCCTGGGGAGGGGAGCTCAGGGGCTGTGGTTTCCTTGGAGCTCCCCTGGGAGGCCCTGTCTAGGCCAGGCTCCCTTCAGGGCCTCGGCCACCTGGCCTTGCTGACGCTTCTCACCTCTGTCAATATTTATTTCTTCCCTTGAACAGCTTGGTATTTGCTTAAAGGGCAGGAGCAGACAAGGCTGACCTCGCTCCTTGCTTTGCCCCTGTTTCCCGGCATTTCTGACGGGGCTGCCTCTTCTTTGCAGGGAGCTCCCAGGCAGGCTGCCTCTCTCTGTCCCTGGGCCTCACCAGAGGTTTCTTGTTTCACTCTTGACTCCACTTCCCTTCAGACGCTTCGACGTGGTCCTCTGGCTCCAAACACAGCATATCTGGCCTGCAGGCTAAAACTGGGGGGTTCAGAGCATTCTAAATATACCAAAAATACTCCTGGCTGCAGCACGGGCTTCTGATCCCATAGAACCAGCTATAAAGAGGTTGTGGTGAACGGTCATGTGGGTTGAGACAGATGTGCACATCGTTTTCCATGAAATCAGATCCTGGCATTGGCCGATGCCAGAGCATGGGCCTGGGAGACCTGCACTGGGAACACGGAGCTCCTAAGGCTACTGAGAAATGTGTGACCAGTCCTCAGACAGGTCACTGGACATTTTTCTGCCAAATTGGTTCAGATGGAATTCGTAAATGTTGCCTCCTCCCGATTTTGGGGCTTCAGAGGGATGATGCTTCAGCCTTTACCTCCTACTCCCACATTGCAAAATATCTTGAGATCTGCTGCCTGTGTTTTGAGCATTGCTCACATCAACACAGTGTGCTAACTGCTCCTTTTCTAATAAAGACACTGCTAGAAAACTGGACATTTGAGGCTTTTTAAAGAAAACTTTCTATTTTGGCCTACTTTTAGAAAAGTAGCCAAGGTAGCAGAAAATTGCAAGTCTGGGACAGAGGATGTCCCTGTCTCTCCTCCGGTCTCCCTCAATTTTGCAAAACCACAGTACAGTGATCGGAACTGGGAGATTGACCCTGGTGTGACACCCTTAATCAAACTAAAGGCCCTGTACACACTTCACTAGTTTTCCCACTAATGTTCTTTTCTTGCTCTGGAATCCCACGTTGGCATTTAGATTTTTCTCTCTGGTCTCCTGGTGTCTGCAACAGTTCCCTGGTCATTCCTTGTGTTTCAAGACCTGGATACCCCTGAAAAGTATAGATCAATTGCTTTGCAGACATCCCTCAGTCCAGGCCTGGCTGGGTCTTCTTGTGCTTGAGCACAGGTCATGCACCATGTCATGAGTGCATGACATTGATATCTTAACTTCTGCAATGATGGCCCTGGTTGCCTGGTCTCCAAGGGGCTTTTCTTCTGTAATGTTTAACCCCCAATCTCTGCCTTGTCAACAAACCTCCTGGGAGAGATACCTTGAGGTTTTGCAAGTCCCTTTCCCCCTCCAATCTTCCACCAATTCTAGCATCTACCAGCAGATCTTGTCTGCAACAATCACCACTGTGGTGTTTGCCTAATGCTGATTTTCTTCTTTCCTCCTTCCTTCCACATTGAGTGATTAGATTCTCGTTGCAAGGAAGAGCTGTCACTTTATTGATTTATTTAATCAAAAATTTATTTATAACAGTATGGACTCCTGGACATTTTTTATTCTATAGGTTACAGTCTGATCCTATCATTATTTTTCTTACTGTTTAAATTGTTCCAACCTTGGCCATTGGGAGCTCCTTCGGGTCTCCTGTGTTGTTTCAACAAACCCCCTTCTTCTGGTTCCCCACAGTGTTCAAGGATTTGCTGCCGGTTTTGCTGAGTTAATCGTTAGACATTCTCTTTGGGTTCTGTGTAGACTGTGAGCAACTAGAGCCACAGATTACATCTGCATGATATCAATTATGAGCTAGATTATTCTCAGAACATATTCCTTAGCTGACCATTGTGTTGGCAGAGCTGGTTCTTTGGAAATTGGAGGTTAGTGGTTGTGATTGTTGTGTTGGGAGCATTTAAAACCAGGCAGGACCCAGTAGGCTCCAACTCTACTGTCTGTTACGACTGTGTTCATTTCACCTAAAGTCTCCACGTAAGAACCTTGCATTCAAAAGCTCTGGAATACCCAATTCGGATTGACCTGCAGCTCTCTTTGCCCGATATATGGAATACTGCCCAGATTTCATGATAGCCTTGACCTTAGTCCGAGAGTTTCACCCGATCTTACCAACAACACCGTGAGAAAGTTGGGAAGTTTCTTATCTTTGGGTTTCCCCAGATGCTGACCCTGAGGAGTCAAGTATTTCATATGGGAAGTGATCCCAGGGGTGTGTGGGGAAGTGAACCCGGGAAGGGAGGGCGGCTGGTACAGGGTGTATTGTCAAGTACATTGTCGTTATGGGCAACCGGAGCTCAGGCTGTCTGGAGAACCCTGGGAGACAGCATAGAACTCAAACCTACGAATATCCTGCTCCTCAGGACTTGGGGAATTTATATACTAGCTCCTGGAGAGTATGGTCGAGTGCTGTTCTTGGGTGTGTTAATTCTCTAACACTTCTAAGCATGCAGGCAAAGTTGTGCTTGGGAATGGGAAGGGCCTTCAGGCTACAGGCGTGACCAACAGCAGCCAACACAGGCAGAGCCCCATTTTGTAAGTGAAGAAATCCAGATATAGGAAAGCTAAGGGACATATCTGGGGTCTAGAAACGGTACTGATACTGTACCTGGTACTTGAACCTGTGAATTTGGGTAAGGGCTGGGTTAGATGGTTCTAAGTCTCCACCCAACTCTGGAATCTCCTTTGTCCCACTTCTCATGGCACATTCCTCCTCTGCCACCTGCTTGCTTGCCACGAGGTGACCAGCCATTACCACCCGTTGTTCCCGGAAATGGCCTCCCAGTCTTGGCAGGGTGAGTATTTGCACAAAGGCGCACCCAAGCAGAATGAGTGATGGTTTGGCCTAATGTCTTGGTAGTTGCAAGTTCATTGTTTGCACTGGACAGGGATAAGCCCTTGTGTTATTTCAGGAGGTTTAGTTATATCAACTCCACCACTAAACAGTGTTAAAAGATTAGGCGAATAGACAGGAGAAACTCTGGGCTTCTTTGCTTAGAATGCTGGGCTGATAGAGAGTCTGTTTATCTCCTTGGTCCCAGGCTCCTCTGACACCTCCAGAAGATGGACATTCCCAGTGCTGAGATACACCAGGGGGTGACCCAGTTTTCACAGTGCCCCCTTCCCCTTCCTGACCTCCCAGGTCTAGTTCTTGGCCCTTATTTTAACTCCCTCCTCACCCCACCAGATAGTCCCAGCCTGTTCTCCTGGTGAACTTTTGGGCTTGGGCCATTGCCATGAGTCTGTGGAGGGAAATCTGGGCTAGGCCACCTGGGCCTAGCCTGGCCCTGCCAGTAAATACAAGTGCATGTGGCCTGGGGGCTGCCTCAGCCTCAGTTTCCCACAGGAGGAACTGGGATGTTTAAAGAGGAAGTTAGCCCTGCCTGGTCCACCTCCTGGGACTGCAGGGAAGTTCGAACCAGATGAGGCTGCAAAACGATTGTCACAACCCAGACCTCGACGGACTTCCTTTGCTTGAGGCTGGCTTCAAGAGACACATGAATGGATAACAAGCACACAAAAAGAAGCTCCACCTCACGGGTATTCAGGAACATGTGAATTGCAACAAGACATCAGTGATGGTGGGGGCCTAGCCCTTTGGGGGGGCAAGTTGGCGCTGTTAATTACAATAAAAGATGTCTATGTCCTCTGCCCCAGAGAATCCCGTCTTTAGATCTACAGCAGAGAGATGCTGACGTGAGAATAAGGAGATACGCGTAAGGTTGTTTACAAAAGTAGCACTTCCCAACAATCTGGGGACAGGGTCCAGTTTTTATTTCCAATCTGTTGTAAATATGTCCATTTTTACTTTTACAGTAAAAATGAATTACTGGGGAAATGACAATTTAAAAACCAAAATTACTCCAATTTTTATTGCAAGGGTCGACGTAACATTACCCTGCCAAATTGCTATGAAAATTTCTCAATACTTATCAATTTCTATTCTGATCTTGTCGTAGACTGCTAATAAACAGCTCCTGTTGGCCAGTACCTGGTGTTGTGGCATAGACCTTGAGTGGTGTCGCACTGTGCACCGCTTGCAAAAAACCCTGGAAAGAACCTAAACATCTATCACTAGAAGAATGATTATAAAAGCATGTTATGTCTACACTATAAACTCCATGTAATAGTACAAAATGAAGGTGGGTGATTTGTAAATCCTGACATGGGAAGGTGGCTGTCACACAATACTGAGTGGGGAAAAAAAGCAAGCTGCAATATGATATACAATTTTCTCATGTGTTAAATGTAAAAAGAAAAAAAAATCCACAATAAAACAACACTCTATATTTTCTATGGGTACATAAATATCTGTGAAAATACGTAGAAAAAGGACTGGAAATTTATGCCTCTGGTATTGGGAATGGTGGGTAAAGGGGGAGCTTTTGTAATGATTTAATTTTTACTTGTATAATTTTAAAAACTAACATCTCAGCAAGGTTGATTGAAGGCAGGCAAAAGCCTCTCCCCACCCCTCAAGCCACACTGGGAACCAATTTTCCCAGCTCCTCCCTACCTCCTAACAGAGGGACACTGCCACCCGCCACCGACTCTGCTACGCAGGTGACATACGGATTCAATGAACACTCAGCACTAAGGGCAAACTCACGTGAAAAGAGCCGCCCTGGCCCTCCTTGCAGCCTGAGAGGCGGGGAGAGGGACTGTCGACGGGTGGTTGCATAGGAGCCCTTCGCGAGGTGACCACGGGCAGAAGACAGAATTTGGATTTCAGATTCAAACGTAGGGTAACTGACTTCAGAGTTAAGAGGGTAGATTGAGCACAAATATCTGTCTCAGCTTCCTGAATCTTGGCTGAAATGACAGTAGAAGGAGGCCAAACCCTACAACGATAAAGAGGGGGGAGCTGGAAGGCAGGTGGAGGCGTTGTCATTGACTCCGGGGACAGGAGACAACTGAACCCTCAGTCTGCGGGGAGGGAAGTGGAAAGTTACATGACTCATACCCAAGAACCCCCGAAGGCCCTTTTGTTTTTCCTGCCATGTTCGTTGACCCCACGGTTCTGCTATTTCGTGATGATTTACCTTTATGTGGGTCTTTCAATGTGGGAAACCATTTTCTCTCATTCTGGTAGTTTTATTGTATTATTTCCGTGGTATTTTTCTTCCCTACGGTTCTCTGTTCCTCTTGAACTCTTCTTAATTGGATGTCTGTGCTACATTATTCAGGGTTCTCCAGAGAAACAGAACCACTATGACATCTCTATCATATATATACATTTAAAAATATACCCAGAGGGAGAGAAAGAGAGAGAGAGATGGATTTATTACGGGGATTGGCTCCCATGGTTACGGAGGCTGAGAAGGGCCATGAGCTGCCAGCTGCAAGCTGGAGACCCCGGGAAGCCGGTGGTATTAATATAATTCAGTCTGAGTCTGAAACCCTGAGAACCAGGAGCCGGATGTCCAAGGGCGGGAGAAGATGAGTGTCTCTGCTCTAACGGAGAGAATGAATTTGCCTTTCCTCCGTCTTTTTATTCTATTCCGGGTCCTCAATGAATCAGATGGTGCCCACCCACATCAGTGAGGGCAGATCTGCCTTATTTAGTTCACTGATTTAAATGCCACTCTCTTCTGGAAACATCCTCACAGGCACACCCAGAAATAGTGCTTTGCCACTGGGCATCACTTAGCCCAACGAAGTTAGCACCTAAGATGAACCACCACAGTGTCAGACCACCTGAATTAATGCTGTATCTCTCTTAAATTTTATTTCCTGGTTTCCACCTTATCATTTTTTGTTGCTGTTTTGCTTTTGGAAAATGTCATTGACTTTATGTTTTAATGCTTCTATTCGATTTTTTTTTTCAATTAAACATTCTTTTTCGAGATAAATAAACTAGATTCACATGGAGTTGTAAGAAAAAATACAGAGATCCTGGGTACCCTCCCTGCAATGGTCTAGTACAATTTCATAACCACGATGCTGACACTGACACACTCTGGGCACACGACACGTCTGCCGCCACAGGGATCTCCTCTCCAGGTGCTTGTTTGCGGACACACCTCCCACCTGCAGCCGCTCCCTTCTTGACTCATTCCATGACCGTGTCATTTCAAGAATGGAATCACACAGTATGCCACCTTTTGTAACTGCTTTTTTTTTCACTTAGCATAATCCTTTGGAAATTCTACTGGATTACTGCTGGTATCAGTAGTTTGTTCCTTTTTAGTGCTGAATAGTATTCCACGGTGTGGATGTACTACTGTTTCTTAAACCATTGCCCATTAAAGGAATTAGTTTTGTTTCTAGTTTTGGCTATTGTGCATAAGGCTGCTATAAGCATTCATGTACAAGCTCATGTCTGAACATAAGTTTTTTTGATTAAAAAAATTATTTGTATAAATTCATTTTTAAAATAATTTAAGACATAACTTTAATATTTTTAAAAATTTTTTTAAACTCATATTTTAATCTTATTTATCTTTTGACAAAAGGAACAGGATGAACATAAGTTTTTATTCTCTGGGATAATGGCAGTTGCTGGGCCATATGGGAGTTCATGCTCAGATTTTTTAAAGAAACTGCCAAACTGTTTTCTGGGGTGGCTGTTCCATTTACATTCCCATCAGCAACGTATGAGGGCTCCGTTTTCTCCACACCCCCACCAGCGTTGGGCGTTGTTCCTATTTCGTGTTTTAGCCATTCTGATAGCTACGTAGCGCTGTCTCACAGTGGGTTCAAGTAGCACTTCCCTGCTGGCTGATAACGTGGAGCTTCTTTTCATGTATTTACTTGCTATCCGTGTATCCTCTTCAGAGAAATGTCCCGTCATGTTTTTTGCCCATTTGCTAATTGAATGGCTTGTATTCATACTGTTGAGTTTTGAGAATTCTTCTTCTTACTATTATTATTTTTTACAAAGAAAAGAGATTTATTTGGCTTGTGGCCTGGAGTCTGGGAAGTCCGAGATTGAGGGGCCACATCTGGCAAGGACCTTCTTGTTGCGTCATCCCATGGTGAAAGGCGCAAGGACCAAGAGAAATATGGGGGGGAGGGAATTCTTTATATTTTCTGGACATTAGTCCTTTGTTGGATAAGTGACTTGCAAATATTATCTCCTAGTCTACAGCTGGTCTTTCCATCCTCTTAAAAGGGTCATTCACAGACCCAAAATTTTTAATTTTGAAGTCCACTTCACTCATTTTTCTTTTTTTAAATAATGATTTTGGCATCAAGTGTAAGCCCTCCTATGTTTATTTCTAAAAGTATCGCAGTTTTGATTTTGAGCTAATTTTGGTATAATGTGGTCCATGTGTCCCACCTATGGGTAATGTGTCATTTGTCTCTTGCTGATCTCAATCTTTTTTTTTTTTTTGTCTTTGGTTTTCTGAAGTTTTACCATGATGTGCCTGTTGTGGATTTTCTTGTCTTTATTCTGTTTGGGGTTCACACAGCTTCTCGAATCCATACATGCATGTCTTTTACCAAATTTGGGGAGTTTTCAGCCGTATTTTTTGAGTAGTTTTTCAGCCCCACCTTCTTTGTCCTGTCCTTCCAGGATTCTGATGAATGAATGTCAGATCTTGTTACAGTCCCACAGATCCCTTAGGCCTTTTTTTTCTTTTTCTTTTCTTTTCTTTGTCTATTTTCTCTCTTTTTGAAGACTGGGCAATTTCTGTAGTTCTATCTTCCAATTTTTCTTGCAAGACTGCTTTTCCCCTAGTCCTTCAGCTAAAGAGAGCAGGCTTTCCTTGGGGTTATTTTGTCTATGCCTGTTGGGGTTTCTGGGCTGTGGGCATCTTGGGCACCTAGTCTGGGATATGTGAACTAAAATAACATTTTAAGGCTCATTCCCTCCACCAGCTGACTAAATGGACCCCCTCATGGCCAAAGGAATATCCTAAAACTAAATTGCCTGCCAGGAGGAGGGAGGTCAGACATGCCTTATCATGCCCCCCTCCCTTCTTGGGGACATCCTTTGTAACCCATTAACAGGCCTAAGGGTATGCAAGACACACCTACAGGTCCTCAATTTACACAACAAACATGTCCAGTGGCTTATCTTTGATAAAGAGCTCCTTATGTTAAAACATTCCAAGCCTTTAGACAAAGCTTCATGTCTTTAACCAATTACAAGCCAAAGAATCTTTAAACCTACCTATAACCTGTAAGCCCCCACTTCGAGATGGCCCACCTTTCGGGCCAAACCAATGTATGCCTCCCACGTATTGATTTATGACTTTACCTGTAACCCCTGTCTCCCTGAAATGTATAAAACCAAACTGTAACCCAACATCTGCAAGTCCACTGCTCAAGGCCTCTTGGGCATGGCTCCGGGTCATGGTCCTCAAATTTGGCTCGGAGTAAATCTCTTTAAAATTATTTTACGGAGTTTGGTCTTTTTTTCCGTTGACAGATACATGGGGCAAGAGGAAAAGCCTCACTGCCGTGTCATTCTGGGTCCCCAGGACCCTGGCCATGTGTCTCCTCTCTACCCTTCAGAGTCTTCTTGTATTTGTTTTATGTGTAATGTTCTGGGTTTTTCAGTTGTAATTAGGAGGAAGAACAGGGAAAAGTATTGTGGACTCCATCTTCCTGGAAGCAAAAGTTCATTTCTCTTTAATTTTAAAATTTCAGTTATCACATTTGTGATTTCCAAAGACTCTTTCTTGTTTTCTAGCTGTTCCTTTTTCTCCTGACATCCTGCTCTTGTTCCTCGAAGGCAGTGTTCTATCATATCTCTCTGATTCTTAATCTGTAATTATAATATTGGAAAAAAAATTTCTGCTCCTTATGTTGATTTGTTTCTTCTGTGTTATTTCCTTATCCCCCTTTTAAATGGACTTAATTTTTTTAGAGCCGGCTGGGCATGGTGGCTGATGCCTGTAATCCTAGCACTCTGAGAGGCCGAGGCAGGAGGATCGCTTGAGCTCAGGAGTTCAAGACCAGCCTGAGCAAGAGAGAGACCCTGTCTCTACTAAAAATAGAAAAATTAGCCGGGCATGGTGGCACATGCACCTGTTGTCCCAGCTACTCGGGAGTCTGAGGCAGGAGGATTGCTGGAGCCCAGGAGTTGGAGGTTGCTGTGAGGTAGGCTGACACCATGGCACTTGCCAGGGCAACAGAGTGAGATTCTGTCTCAACAAGAAAAAAAAATTTTTTTAGAGCAATTTAAACAAAATTACCATACATCTCCTGCCCCCCAACCCACAACACATCCTCCCGCACTAACATCTTGCACCAGAGTGGTAGATTTGTTAGAACTGATGACTCTACATCGACACGTCATCATCACCCAAAGTCTGTAGTTTATATTAGGATTCACTCTTGGTATTGTGTGTGATTTGGAGCATATTTTTATATGCTTATTCTCACCTGTATATCTTCTTCTTTTTTTTTTTTTTTTTGAGACAGAGTCTCACTCTGTTGCCCAGGCTACAGTGCCGTAGCGTCAGCTTAGCTCACAGCAACCTCAAACTCCTGGGCTGAAGTGATCCTCCTGCCTCAGTGTCCTGAATAGCTGGGAATACAGGCATGCGCCACCATGCCTGGCTGATTATTTTATTTTTTGTAGAGACAGGGTCTTGCTGCATTCCTCAGGCTGGTCTCAAACTCCTAGCCTCCAGCAATCCTTCCTCCTACGCCTCCCAAAGAGCCAGGATTATAGGCACGAGCCACCACACCCAGCCAAGTCATAGTTTGAAAAGAATTCCTGGTCTGATAATTCCAACATTCCTGCCGTATCTGATTCTGATTCTGATGCTTGCTCTATCTTTTCAGACTGTTTTTTGTGTTTTAGTATGCCTTGTAATTTTTTCTTGATAGTCAGACCTGATGTACTGGGTAAAAGGAACTGTGGCAAATATCCTTTACTGATGTGGTGGTAAGGTGTGGGGCGGGGGAAGGGTTCTGCACTCCCGTGTTTAGGTCTCAGTCCCACTGAACCTGTTTACAAGTGCTTCTCAGCCCCTCCCTTAGGAGGCACAGGATGGCCAGGGGGAGCTGAAGCTGGATATTTTCCTTTCCTCAGGTCAGGTGGGCTCTGATAAAACCCCAATACTTAGGCTCTGGTGACATAGTTTCTTTTGAAGGCAGACCTTGTTCGGAAGGACAACATGCTCTAATGCATTTCAAAATGGTTATTTTCCCTGTCCCTCTGCCAGAAGCTCAGGGGATTTTTCTTCACTCCTTACTGTGAAAACCTAGCAGAGCTCCTGCAGGTGAAACTCACAAAAGTAGGCACATTTCCCTCCACCAAGACTGGGCCCTCCTGGAGTTTTAACTCTCAGGCTTGTCCACACTGAGCCTCCAGCAATGTGTCCATTACAGCTCCGATTTTCCTACCTCCATACTTGTTCCTGTGGAGATTTCTGAGCATGGTCTCTGCAGGGACAAGCTGTGATTCTCTTTTTTTTTTTTTTTTTTTTTTGAGACAGAGTCTCACTCTCTTGCCTGGGGCGAGTGCCGTGGCGTCAGCCTAGCTCACAGCAACCTCAAATTCCTGGGCTCAAGCGATCCTACTGTCTCAGCCTCCCGAGTAGCTGGGACTACAGGCATGTGCCACCATGCCCAGCTAATTTTTTCTATATATGTTTTTAGCTGTCCGATTAATTTCTTTCTATTTTTGGTAGAGACGGGGTCTCGCTCTTGCTCAGGCTGGTCTTGAACTCCTGAGCTCAGAACGATCCGCCCGCCTCGGCCTCCCAGAGTGCTAGGATTACAGGCGTGAGCCACCGCGCCCGGCCCAAGCTGTGATTCTCTGCACCACCTGTCTCTCCAATTTTGGGGGCAGTGGTTTGCCTGTGACCTCAATTGTGTGATTGATCTAGGAAGAGTTGATAATTTTCAGTTTGTTCAGCTCTTTATTTATTAAGATGGAGTGATGACTTCCAAGTTCTTAACATGCTCGACTGGAAACCAGAAGTTTCTTTACCTGTTTTTTAAGTTTTGGTTTCTGTATTGGTTATCTATTGGCGCAATGATGCTGCCTAATAAAAACTACAAAGTCTTGGTGGTATATAAAAATAACACTTATTTTTAGTCACAAGTCTACCGTTGGTTGGTTGTTTCTGCTGATTTATGTTGGGTTCTGCTGACTTTGCCTGGGGTCATTCACTTGTGTAAAGGCAGCTGGTGGTGAGTTGGGGCTGGTGCATCTTGTGTGGCCTCGGCCGGCCTCACTTGGCTGTCCGTCATGTGATCTCTCGTTGTCCAGCAGGCCAGCCTGGGCTGTTCACAGAGGGGCTGGGCAGGGTTCTGCAACACAGCAGAAACCCAAGGCCTCCTGAGACCTAAGATCAGGACTGTATGGTGTCACTTCTGCCTCATTTTATTGGACAAAGCATGTCACAAGATCATCTCAGATTCTAGTGGTGGCGAAAATATTCATTCAACCTCCCACTAGAAGGAACCGGGGTTATCTCAGCAATCAATCCCCCACAATTCCTGTCTTTTATTTTAGAGGCATTGTTCAAATACCCACTGATCTGTGTCTATTATGTTTTGATAAAACTATACATTTGAAAGTATTTATAGCTTGTTTCTGGAATCTATCCTGAGGATTAAGATTTATATACAAGGAAATTTTCTGCAGTGTTATTTCATACAATGAAAAAATGGGAAATCCTGTGTCTACTAATAGGAGGACAGTTAAGTAAATTGTGGCATATTTATTAAATGGAATATTATGCTGCCATTAAGAATAATATCTTTGAAGTTTTAAATGCCGAAGATATATTTTCAAGGGAGAGAAGCAGGGTAAAAAACACCATATGTCTTCTGGGTGCAGTGGCTTGTGCCCGTAATCCCAGCGCTTTGGGAGGCCAAGGCAGGAGGGTTGCTTGAGCTCAGGAGTTTG
Source organism: Indri indri (assembly GCA_004363605.1). Classification (NCBI taxonomy): domain Eukaryota; kingdom Metazoa; phylum Chordata; class Mammalia; order Primates; family Indriidae; genus Indri; species Indri indri. Next base: position 11,054 of record RJWJ010009648.1, on the reverse strand, counting down.
AGAAAAGCTTGGGCAACAAAGTGAGACCACATCTCTACAAAAATAAAAATAAAAGAATTAGCCAGGTGTGGTGGCATGCAGCTGTAGTCCCAGCTACTTGTGAGGCTGAGGCGAGAGGATCTCTTGAGCCCAGGAATTCAGGGTTGTGGTGAGCTATGATTGTGCCACTGCACTCCATTCTGGGCAACAGAGTGAGCTCTTGTCTTGAAAAACCAACGACACAAAACAAAAACTCCATACATAGTGAAATCCAGCTTAGTGAGCCCCCAAATTTCAGTGGCTTTCATAGCAAAATTTACTTCCTACCAATAGTGCTGCTGGTCTGCTTTGGCACAGCCTGGCTTGGTGCTCTAGTGTCTGTTATTCTAGCACTGAGGTGAAGGAGTAGTGGCTGTCTGGGGCATGCTTTTGGCATGGCAGACAGCAGGATCGTAAGAGGAGGGCTGGAACATGCAAGACTTCACAGGCATCGTCATGGAACTGGCACACTGACACTTCTGCCTGCCTATTGGTCAAAGCAAGTCACGTGGTCAAGCCCAAAGGCAAGGGGCGCAGGGAACTCTTTTCCATCCCCTGGGTTGGGGGTGGGGCAGGGCAGGGAGAGAACATATTTACTGAGTGACAATACAGCCGACCGCTCTTCCTTACAAACTCCTTCAGCTCCCTGGCACCTCTCCCTTTGTATTAATAGAACCCAGTCATTAATGAACACAGGGTTTGCTTTCTCTACATGTGCGCCTGGGCACCGGAACACGGCTAGAGAAAATTTTGCAACTGAGCTGATGGGTTTCTCTGTAGGTGAATTATCTCAAGGTTCAACTAGATACCAAACATGACCTACCTAACTTCTTTTTCCTCCACGTATGTATGTATGTATGTATGTATGTATGTATGTTTGTTGTGGTTAAAAACCATGTAACATGAAATTTACCACATTAACCATTTCTAAGTGTACCCTTCAGGAGTATTAAACTCTGTATCCTTTAAATAACTCCCCAATTTTCCCTGCCCTCCAGCTGCTGGAAGCCACCATTCTACTTTCTGTCTCTGTGAATTTGAGTTCTCTACGTGTGTCATGTAAGTGTAATCATACAGCATCTGTCTTTCTGTGACTGGCTCGTTTCATTTACTATAGTGTCCAAAGAGTGCATTTATGATGTAGCATGTATCAGAATGTCCTTCCTTTTTCAGGTTAAACAATATTCCACTGTATGAATGCACTGTATTTTGTTTATCCATTCGTCCATCGACCAACATATGGGTTCCTTCCACTCCACCTCTTGGCTGTTGTGAATACTTCTGCTATGAACGTGGGTGTACAAATATTTCTTAGAGATCCTGCTTTCAGTTCTTTTGGGTGTATAACCAGAAGTAAACTTGCTGGGTCATATGGTAATTCTATTTTTAATGTTTTGAGGAACCACCATCCTGTTTCCCACAGCTGTTTCATTTTACACTCCCACCAACTGTACACCTAACTTTTTCTACTTCTCCAGGAAGCCTACTTTGCTACTTCCACCAATGACCAAGTCATACTTTATCTTCCTCCAACTCTCCCCATCCCCCCACTCTTACAGTAGGATCAGCTGCTGACTCTGCCTTATTTCACTGAGAAAGTAAAAGCCATGAGATCCAAACACACTCATCTCCCAACGTGAGACTATGTTCATTGATACCATCTCCCCCTTCTTCTTGTCTGTTACAACCGAAGATATGTGTCTGCCCCCAATCAGGGAAAATCTCTTTGCCTAGCCCCTGATCCCACCCCTTTTGCCAACTCTAGACTTCATTACTTCATTCATTTTTTCAATTTCTGTCCCCATGATCCATTCTGATCTACTGGATCATTTTCGTCAGCATAAGTAGGCTGAATGTTGTCTATCTTTAAAAAAGACTCTCCCTTGTGAGCTCACATCATCTATGTGATATTTTTGCCAAAAATGTTTAACTTGAATCCAATCATGAGGAAACAATCAGACAAATCGAGAATGTGGGACACGCTACGTCGCAACTGGCCCAAACTCTTCAATGTCAGTGGCACAAAAGACAAAAAAAGACGGGATTGTTTCTGATTAAAGGAAACTACAGAGATGTGACAACCAAATGGAATGCGTAACTCTTATCGGATCTTGGACAGGAAAAAAAAGAAAAAAAGCTATGAAGGATGCTTTTGGACAGTTGGGGAAATGCAAATGTGGCCTGTTTATTAGATGACTTGGATTCATTGCTGAATTTCTTTGAGTGGAATATGGCATTGAGGTCACGTGGGAAAATGGGGCTTGTTCTTAGGAAAAGCATGCTGATGCACTTAGGGGGATCTGCACCTTTACTTCCAATGATCACCCCAAAATGAATACATATGGATGTGTGCCTGGGGTATAAATGTAGCAGAGTGTTAACAAATGAATTATCGTGAAGGGTATACAGGTGTGCATCGTACTATTCTTTCAACTTTTCTGCAGGTTTGGAATTTTTCAAAATAAAAAGTTGAGCAGAAAAAGAATCTTCCCTTGACCCATACCCACCTATAGCTGTATCCAATTTGCTCTCCTTCTCAGCCAAACTCCTGGAAGGAGTCATTGACACTCAATGATCCTCCCGCCTCACCTCCCATTCAACCCTCAGTTCTTTACCACAGGCTTTTGCTCCCACTCCTGCCCTGAAACTGCTCTCGTAAAGGTCCCCACAGACTCCGTGTTGGCAATTACAATGGCAGTGATCCACATGGGTGGCCAATTCCTTGTTCTTGAAACACTCTTGTGTCTTAGCCTCTGGGATAACTTCTTCTCCTGGTTTTCCTTCTACCTCACTGGTCTCTTTGACTCTTTGTTCCCTTTTCTCCACCCGACTTCTGAATTTTGGGTTCCTCAGAGCCCAGACTCTATTTTTTTATTTATTAAAAAAATATTTTTTGAGACAGAGTCTCATTTTGTCACCCTGGGTAGAGTACAATGGTATCATCGTAGCTTACAGCAACCTCAAACTCCTGAGCTCAAGTGATCCTCCTGCCTCAGCCTCCTGAGCAGCTGGGACTACAGGCACGTGCTGGCACACCTGGCTAATTTTTTCTATTTTTTGGTCTCGAACTCCTGAGCTCAAGAGATCCTCCCACCTTGGCTTCCCAGAGTGTTAGGATTACAGACGTGAGCCACCACGCCTGGCCTGACTCTACTAATATTTCTTTAAATCCTTGTTTGTTGACTTCATCAATTCTTATGAATTTAAAAACTGAATTTGTTCTAACGACGCCCAACCCTATACCTCTAGGTTGGATTGTTCCCACACTTGACTACTCAACAAGTCTCTTCTTGACATCTCTCCTTGGGTATTTCATGGACATCTCAAGTTTAGCTTTTACTCATTTTTTCATTAACTGAGAAAATATTTGCGGAACGCCCACTGTGTACTAGGCAACTGGTTGTAAGCACTGGGAATTCGGGGAGAAAAAACAAGGTAGTCTGGCTATGCCATGAGAGCACGTTCTAACTGGGAGACGTAGATGACAAGCAAATAAGAAAGAGTTTGTTGGTAGTCAGGGCTATGAAGAGAATAAACGAGAACAGGGAATGTGTTAGAGATCACTTGGGTGGATGGTATATTTTGGGTGATCAGAGAAGGCCTCGCTGAAGAGGGAACATTTAAGCTGAGATCAGGATGAGAAGAAGGAGCCAGCAGGAGCAGGTTTAGAGAGAGAGTTCTAGGCAGTGTGCAAGGTTGGTTTAGATGCTCCGAGGGAGGAAAGTGCTTGGCTTGTTCAGAACTGAGATGTGTCAAGATCTCGTTTTTGATGTGTCCCCAGACCAGAGCTTTGATCTCTTCTTTCTCTGGTTTGTATCTTTGAATTCCAGGCCATTAAGACCTGCTCACCAGCTCTATTTGCAAAACCTTCAATTGACCTTGAATTTCTATTCTGGAATCTTCTTCAAATTAGGAACAGCTCCCTTTCTGGGCTAGAAAGCACTTTCAACTTTTACTGGCAATGAGTCAGGAATTTTAGGACAAGATGTAAGCATTTGTTGGAGCTTTCCCAGTCCTCTCTCTACCACATGCAAAGCCCAAATAATAATCCCAACATCTGCTTGCAGGCGGAAGGTTTCCACAGTCCAGTGGGTCTTGGGCTCCACCCCCAGCCCACCCTCTACCCTCTGCAGCTGCCTTTGTTCTCCTGGAGACTGGGAGGGGAATGCAGAGAGGGGTCCTGGGACTGACAGCGGACACAGGCAGTAAGCGTCCTTCCCAGCAAAGTGGGAAGGGTGACCTGACCCTGTTTTATAACCTTCCTGGGTAGAAACTGCAGTGATGCTGATAAAGGTGATGATAAAATCTTCTGCACCTCCCTCAGGGCTGAATCCCATTAGGTCTTGCTAATGAGGCAAAATCCATTTTTTCCTAAATGGAGGAAACGCTCCTTAAATAGATTAGAAATATGCTTAGAACTTAAATTCTTTTAAAAATGGGCAATGCAATCATACCTTTCTAAAGCTTAAAAAATAAAGACTAAAAAAATGTTTTGCCAGAAGTCTTCCCAAGTCCCTTTTCACAAGCTCCTGGTTCCCATTCCTCTCCATCCCCTGCCCTACAAATGTCTAATCACTGTTGTTAATATTACTTTACTGCGTGTCCTTGTGTGGGGATCCACTATGAACCGCAGTAAATTCCATCTTTGGGGCAGTTTCCACCTGCTGGAAAGAGACCAAGAGTAAACCTACCATAAAGCCCCTATTTGGGGGAGTTTCATGGCCACAAAGAAGACAGACCATTTGCACCTACATAAACAAGCATTACAAACTTCTTAATCTCCCATTTGTTTCCTAATAACCCATTTGGAAACCTATTTGTTCTTCCCAGGTAGCCCTCCCATTCCCCTGCTAAATTAGGTGGATAAGGCCCCAATTCTAACCACCCCTTCGAGTTACCCACCACCGGGCACTTCCGTGTGTATGCGCACCGTGTACTTAATTAAACTCTTTTTTCTTGCTGATCTGTTTTGGTCAGTTTCATTTGCAGTTCCCCAGGTATTAAACCTAAGAGGGTAGAGGAAAGTTTTTCCTTCCCAACACTTGCAAGGACTTTTTCGGGGTGGCATACATAAACAAATGTATTCTTCTGCACCCTACCTATTTGTACATCTTTTTTTTAAAAACAAAAAATTTTATATCGTACAGCAGTTATGCATCTTGTTTTCTTTCAATTGAAAATATATCTTGGAAACCTTTCCATGTCTGTACATAGAGAGCATTCTTACAATTTTTTTTGTGCCTAAATAGTATTCATTGTTTGCGTGCACCTTACTTTAAAAAATAAATATTAAATAATAAAGTATAATAAGTATTCAATGTTTATTGAATATTTCAATATTGCTCTGGTTTAAATGATGGTGTGCCTCCAAAATTCATGTTGAAATGTAATCCCCGATGCAACAGTATTAAGAGGTATGGCCTTTGGGAGGTGATTATAACGGTCTAGAGGTTGAAGGGAGTGTCTTGATCTTCTGCCTTCTGCTATGTGAGGATGCAGCAGCGAGGTATCATCCTGGAAGCAGAGAGCAGCCCGCACAAGATGCCAGGATGGTGCCTTGATCTTGGACTTTCCAGGCCCCAAACTATAAGAAATAATTTTCAAAATACCCAGGGTAAGGTACTTTGTTATAGCAGCACAAATGGACTGAGATAAATATCAATAACTAATGGACACTAATATTTATCTAATGCCCCTATTCAGAGGCATTTGGGTCATCAGTGTCACAGTGAGGCAACAAATATCCAGGGACATATGTGGTTTCATATGTGTGCAGGTTTATCTGTAAAGTAAATACCTGGAGGTGGAAGTGTAGGGTCTATGCATTTGTAATTTTGATAGCTTTTGCCAAACTGCTTTCCGTGGAGGTTGTACCAATGTACATTCCCACCAGCAATGCAGGTGGGTGGGGAAGACTGGCTCCGTGGCACAAGCCAGCCTCATTCCTGGGAAGTTGAGATGGGGCAGGCTGGGCACGGTGGCTCACGCCTGTAATCCTTTATCCGAATCACTGAGCTCAGGAGTTCGAGACCAGCTCTGAGCAAGAGCGAGACCCCGTCTCTACTAAAAAATAGAAAGAAATTAGCCAAACAACTAAAGATATATAGAAAAAATTAGCTGGGCATGGTGGCACATACCTGTAGTCCCAGCTGCTTGGGAGGCTGAGGCAGGAGGATCACCTGAGCCCAGGAGTTGGAGGTTGCTGTGAGCTAGGCTGACGCCACAGCACTCTAGCCTGGGCAACAGAGTGAGACTCTGTCTCAAAAAAAAAAAAAAAGAAAAAAGAAAAAAAGAGATGGGGCAGTTCACCTGGTTTATTTAGCTTTCCTCAGTGCAAACGTACAATAAACTCCTTACAGAAAAAGGGTGTGGGGACCTTGGGCACATCTTGCCCAGGGCAGTGATTAAAATAGCAATATCCATCCCTCTGTAGGAATAAAGAATTGAAAGACCACAGATGTCAGGAAATTCAGGCCACACTGTGGGTTTTCCTGGGGATTCTCATAGCAACCTCCCATTAGGAGCCCACTCTCCTTCCCCGAGCTCCCTGGCAAAGCTCTCTGCTCGCTCAGCCCAGGTCAACCTGCCTTTGCCTTCGGAACTGGCCTCTCAAGAGTGACTTCTCCAGGTGGGCCCATCCCACGGCCCTCTCCAGGCGCCGATCTGACTGTCCCCTCGGCTCTTTTTAGCCTCTGCTGTCCTTGCTCGGCAAGCTCCTTACCTCCTTGGCCCCCAGGGGACGCTGCCTTGTACACCGCGGATTCTTCTGTTTCTATTCCTCAGGTTAGACAGCTATTCAGGTGTTCCACGTCGGTCCATCTCTCTTTCCGTTCTGTGCACTTTCCCTATTTTACTATTTTGTTTACCTATCACTAAGTCTCTTGTTTTTTTCTTTGTTTTATTTTTGTTATTTTTATTCTTGTTTTTTCCTTTTTTGCTATTTATTATTATTTTATTTTTGTATTTTCATTTTTGCTATTTTAAAAATCAACTTTATTGAGGTATAATTACATTTGGTAAAATTTATCCATACATTTTAAGTGCTCAGTTTGATGACTTTTGACAAACGCATGCACATAAACAAGATACGGAGTCTGTCCAGCACCCTAGAAAGTTTCTTAGTCCCCCCCTTGCAGCCCCCTCAATCCCAATCACTGATCTGCTTTCTGCCACTGTAAATTCGTTTTGCTTGTTTAAAAATGTATGACTGGAAGCGTATGGTAGGCATCTAGCTTCTTTTATTCTGCACAGTGATTTCGAGACTCACCTGTGTTGTTATATCTATTAGTAATTTCAAGATTTTTATTACTGTCCTTTTCTGTACATAGTCCAAATTTGGTTTACCTATCCCCTAGTTGATGGAGATTTGGATTTTTTCCAATTTTTAGCAACTGTGAATTAGGCTACTATGCAAATTTGCTACAAGCATTTTTTTAAAAGACCACTTACTATTTGAACGTAGACTTTCACAAAATTGTGAGCAACCAAATCATAGGGCACCGTGGTGGCCACTAGCTTCCTGTGTCTGTTTACATTTGTGTGCAAGTCTCTTTGTGGACTTATGTTTTTACTGCGCTTTAGTAAATATCTAGCAGTGGAACTGCTGGGTCATGGGGTAGGTGTTTGTTTAGCTTTAAAATAAACTCCAGTGGTTCTCCCAAGTGGCTGTACTATTTCACATTCCTTCCAACAAGCTAGAATTCCAGCTGCCGTGTATGTTAGCCAACACTTGGTGTTACAAGTCTTTTTATTATTTTATTTTATTTTTTACTAAGTGAATCCTATATAAAGGTCTTTTTAATTTTAGCCATTCTGCTGGGTGTGAAGTGGTATCTTGCCGTGGTTTTATTTTGCGTTTCCCTGATGAGTGCTGGTGCATGTTGACCATTTGTATTTTCTTTCAGGTGTCTATTCATGTCTTTTGCCCATTTTTCGTTGTTTGCCTTCCTAGTAGCGAGTTGTAGTGGTTCTTTATATATTATGAAGGCAAGTCCTTTTTCAGGTACCTGTGCTGTGAACATTTTCTCTCAGTCTGTAGTTTGTCTTTTCAGAGTGGGAAGTTTTCATACTGATGCAACCTGACCCTTTGGCATGGCAGGCCTGGCCTCTGGCCCTTCTCAGTCCTCCGGGGACCTCTTGACTCGTTTTGATACTTTGCTTTCCTGCTTTGCAGCTCAGCTCACCCAGCTCCTGCTTCTTGTTCTTGCACAGAACCCTTCTCAGTACTCAATTTAAAAAATGAAAGCGGGTGGGGCCTCCTTGGAAAGAAGGAACTATCTTCCTGCTCTTCTCTCCACGGATCTCTCCCTTCCTCCCCACCTGATGTCCCTGTCCGGCCTTCTTTTTCTCCCCTGTTCTCCCTAACTTCCTCTCACCTTCTCAGTCTCATCTATCTTGGACAGAAAATTAACATTTAGGGCAAAATCAGGTCTCTTCTCCCAAATAGAGGCTTTTATGCAAAGCGTTCCATCAGAAACGTCTCCAGGTTCAATATTGCCAGAACAAGGTCTCAGGATGGGCACCTAGAAAGGAAATCCTGCCACACCAGGAACCCCAAATTGCAGTTTTAAAGGAATGAAAAGAGATCCCAGAGAAGTCAAATTGAGGAAATTGTATTTCTTCTCCTATAACACTCTCAGCTGTGTGAGCTCCCTGCTCAGGTGTGGGCCTCCTTCCAGAGTAGCTGGTGAAAAATCTATGGAAGTGCTAATTAAATCTCACCTGCATCAGAGTTGCTCACCTGGGTAGCTTTTCATTCCCTCCCCATTCTCTCCCAGAGCCTGGCTCTACCCAGGATACAGTTAGATATTGGTGGTTTTCAAAGTGTGGGCCCCAGAGTAGTCACACGTGCATCACCTGGAAACCTGTTAGAAATGCAAATTTCTAATTAGAGCTGGAGGTCTTACACTTGTGTGTGCATCAAACTCCCTGGCAGAGCTTGTTAGAACAGCTAGAACAAAGGTTGCTGGGTCCAGCCCCTGAATTCAGTAGGTCTGGAGTGGGGCCTGAGCATTTGCATTTCTAACAAGTTCCCAGGAGACCATGCTGCTGCTACTTTGAGAAGCATTGCAGTAGAGACTCTGATTCAGTTGGTGTGCGTGGGCTGGGCCCCACTGTGCGTGGTTCCGATGTGTAGCCCAGGTTGGGAACTCCTGGTCCATGGGCTGCGGTGCCACGTGCCTAGAGCTGTACATATCCGGAAGAAAAGAAGGACCTTCCTAAAGGGCTTTTTCCTTCATCTGATCTCTCATTACAAATCAATTCTGCACGTCCAGTGTACTTGGGCCTCCTAGGTTTCCTCTAAGGACCCATAGGGCCCTCTCAAAGTCTGAACAGGTTTGGCTGCCTGGAGTGCTGGGGTCAGCTGGCAGCTCGTGGGCTTGGCCCCAGGTGCCGCAGGAGCTGTAGGAAGACAACTCAGGAGACGGGATCTGTTGAGAGCTCTGGGCACGGCCACAGCCTCCCTTTTGGTGCTGGTGAGCAGTAAGCATTGAAGCTATTGCCAAGGGCCCTGGAAATGTGACTGTTTTTGAGCTGTTAATGAAATTATATCAAATTCCTAAATGACTGCATTCATCGTACTACATGCAAGCTTTTGATTTTTCAGCTATGCTTATCTCAAGTGTGGTCACCCAAGACTTTTGATTGTTTTTACTCTTTTATTGAAGCATAATTTGCATAGAGTAAAATGCACAAATCTGAAGTGGACAGTTCAATGAATTTTTACCTATGTATACACCCATATAACCACCACCCAGATCAGACTGAGAACATTTGCTTCATTCCAGTAAGTTCCCTCGGACCCTTTCCAGTCAATCTCCATCTCCCACTGCCCCAACAGGTAAATACTACTCTGACCTCTCTCACTGGAGGTGAGTTTTGCCTATTCTTAAACTTCATATAAATTTAGTCATGTGGGACATGCTCTTTTGTGTCTGATTTCTTTTGATCAATATTGTGTTTTTGAGACTCATCTGTATTATTGCGTGTAAGAGTAACTCATTCATTTTTCTTGCTGTGCTGTGCACCGCAATATATTTATCCAATCTTCTATTGATGGGCATTTGGATTGTATTTACTTTGGGGCTATTATCGATTCAGCTGCAATGTGCATTGTCATACATGTAATTTAGCATGCATAAGTACTTGTTTCTTTCAAAGTATACACCCAGGATCGGAACTGCTTGGTCGTATGGTAAGTGTATGTTTCATTTTAGAAGAAACTGCCAAATAGTTCTCCAAAGTGCTTGTCCCAATTTATACTCTCACCAGCAGTATATGAGAATTCACTTGCTCTACATCCTCACCGAGCCTTGAAATTTTCAGAGGTTTAATTTTAGTCATTCTAGTGAGTATGTAGTCATAGAACACTGTAGTTTTAATTTGCATTTCCTTGTAACCATCAATGTTGAGCATCTTTTCATAATCTTACTGGCCACTTAGATATCCATTCGTGTGACGTGCCTGTTCAATTAATTTGCTCATTTTCTTTTTGTATTGGGTACCTGTGACCTTTTAATTAAGGCAAAAGTGAGCTGGGCATGGTGGCTTAGGTCTGTAATCCTAGAGCTCTGGGAGGCCGAGGTGGGAGGATTGCTTGAGCTCAGGAGTTTGAGACCAGCCTGAGCAAGAGTGAGACCCCATCTCTACAAAAAATAGAAAAATTAGTTGGGCGTGGTGGTGCATGCCTATGATCCCGGTTACTTAGGAGGCTGAGGCAGGAGGATACCTTGAGAACAGGAGTCTGAGGTTGCAGTGAGCTACGATGATGCCACTGCACTCTACCTGGGTTGACAAAGCAAGACTCTGTCTGAAAAATAAATAAATAAATAAAAGTAAATACATAAATAAAAATAACTTTAAAAAATAAAAAATAATTTTAAAAAGGTAAAAATTTCGTGAAATAACACTTTACTTATGCTGGGGGTTAAGAGGGGCTCAAGTGGGTTTGCGAAGAGGGTGATGGGGAGAGAAGGGCCCTACCCCTTAGGTCCCTGAAGCTTATTGGTCTCTGTCTCTCTAGATCCTAGTACAGG
>RJWJ010009647.1:0-49352 GCA_004363605.1 Indri indri | reverse complement strand
CAGCACTCTAATATGTTGTTCCAGTATCTTCTGGCTTCCATAGTTTTTGATGATGTCATCCATTAATCTTGTCATTGTTCTGCTTTATGTAATGTGTTATTTTTCTCTGGCTCCTTTAAAAATTTTCTTTTCATCTTAAACCTTCAGTAGTTTGACTATGATGTATCTGAGAGTGATTATATTTGTGCTTATTAAGCTTAGGGTTCATTGAGATTCTTAAATCTCTGGAAGGGGTGAGAACAGAGTGAAAAGGGACCTGAGGATGTTCTGGGTGATATTGGTGTTCCAGGCCTTGATTCTCATGGTTTCCCAAATGCATACATTTGCCAAAACACGTTGAATTGTATACTTAAGATCTATGCATTCCACTTTAGCCTGTATTTTACCCTAGAAAGAGACTTAAAGCATTTATGTTAAAAAATGTAACGTTATGGGAGCTGTATGTATTAACTTCCTTTAAATGAGTTTGCTGTGACTAAATCTAGGAATTCAATTTACCATTATGTTTTCAAGATTACTTTTTAAATCTCTGCACATATTTTTATCTTCTAAATGATAGAAGTCCTGGTACAAAAATACAGTTAAATGGTAGAAATAAGATCTAATGTTGCATGGTAGGGCAACCATTATTAGCAATAATTTATTGTATAATTCAGAGTAACTAGAGGAGTGGATTTGGAATGTTCCCAACACAAAGAAATGATAAATGTTTGAGGTGATGGAAACCCCATAACCCTGATTTGATCATTACACATTCTATGTTGTATCAAAATATCATGTGTACCTCACAAATGTATGTTAATACAACTATTCTGTATCAATAAAAATTTCAACTAAAAATAAAAATAAAAAGCATAGCTAACATAGTAAAAAAGATGATTTAAGATCATTTTTAGACCATTTGGGAAGGATTTCCATACTAAGAATACACTCTATAGTTAAATGACACATAAGACAGATGAAAAATAGAGGCATCTTAAGATTCATGTACCAGGGGAAGGAAGTAAGGGGGTGGGGGAGAGGAAAGAAAGGAAAGAATGAACTTGAAGATGATGGAAAGGAGGGGTTTGTGAACTTGGGCTGCTTTGTTTGATAGAAGATGTAAGAGTATGGGCCGGGCGTGGTGGCTCACGCCTGTAATCCTAGCACTCTGGGAGGCCGAGGTGGGAGGATTGCTTGAGCTCAAGAGTTGGAGACCAGCCTGAGCATGAGCGAGACCCCATCTCTGCTATAAATAGAAAGAAATTATCCAAACAACTAAAAATAGAAAAAAATTAGCCGGGCACGGTGACGCATGCCTGTAGTCCCAGCTACCTGAGAGTCTGAGGCAGGAGGATCGCTTGAGCCCAGGAGTTTGAGGTTGCTGTGAGCTAGGCTGACGCCACGGCACTCTAGCCCAGGTGACAGAGTAAGACTCTGTCTCAAAAAAAAAAAAAAAAAGAGTATAAGTGCAAGGTTAATAGGCTAGGAGTGTAAATACAAGGCTAATTTTACCAGGTAAAATTTAGAGCTCCATGAATTTAATTCTGAGAAGGCAAGGACTACCTGTTCCCTTCCCTGCCATATACTAATGTTGTGCTTCCTTCAATCTTTTGACCTGATGAAGGTTAAAAATATTGCATTGTGTTCCCTAAGATCCTAATCTACAAGGCTGTGCTAACATATGATTTAAGAGGTTCACTTGATTCATTTTTTCATTCATTCAACCAATATTTATTTATTGTGTGCTGTCTGCTAAGCACTTTTCTAAACACTCAAGGGTAACCAAGCAAGACAAACAAGATCCTTAATACTTGTTAGCCTTACATTTGAGAGAGAGAGAGAGAGAGAGAGAGAGAGAGAGAGAGTATGTGATTTAAAAAAAAAAAAAAAAGATAATTACAAGTAGTGAGGTATGCAGAAGAGGGTATTGTGATAAGGAGAACTGAGGAGATGGTGTCTGTGCTAGCTTGGATGACCAGGGAGTTCTTTCTGTGAGGCCAGCATCTAGTCTCAGACCTGAGCAAAAAGAAAGAGAGATGGGCTTGTAAAATCTAAAGAGAGAAGTTGTATTGTCTTCTTGCTAGTTTCCTAGATAAATGAATAAATACCATTGTAGCAATGAAGACAGATTAATAAAAAGATTTGTTTAAAATGTGATGGAGAGGTTGAGGATAATATGTGCCTTCTGCTGGAAGCTCTCTTTGCAAATGAGTCACTGTTCTGTGCTTGTGAGTACAAACAGCAGCCAGAAGGCAATGCTGGCCAACAGCTGCCCTGGCCTGGCTTCCCCGACATGAAAGGAAGGCTCAGCGTTAGGGAGAATAAACACAGCAGGTCACAAGGTAGTTAGTCATAGTAATCTGGTGTGTGCTCCCTGTGGGAAAAACAAGGAGATAGCACAAAAAGTACCTCCTCCTGGTCCACTAAGCTGGGTATCTCATGCCAATATATGCATTTTGCATATGTGAAAAAACTTGATGAAAATGGTAAGCAGCCTGAAGCATGTTAGCAGTCACTAAGCTACACCTGTCCTGATGAGTGCCACTCTCAAGTGTGTAATGACATTTCTCAGCACACTTTAATGCAGCTCCTTGTTCAAGGCTCTGAACCTTGATCGGTGTGAAACTGAAGACAGTAAATCCTTCTTTCTGTAACTATGCATGCCTGACCCTCGATACATGTTGACCTAAATTAGACTTCTTGAAAAGATAAGTGAAAGGGGGAAAAAAAATGAAGGCAAAGTTACATTGGGCATAAGAGAATGAAGTGTAATACAGTAGAAAGTTTTTTTCAGAGTCAAATTCATTATTTTCCTAAAGGACTTGCCAGGCTAGCTCTATGCAGGAGACATCTCCAGTTAATTGCTGGAAAAAGGCTCCACAGGGAATACGCCTGCTATGGGTGGGAGTGGACTCAGCAGCCTAATTGTTTTTCCTCATTCATTACCATTTGTAGGTCCCTTGGTGCAGAATTTGGCAAACTGGCTTAATAAAACAACAAGAAGTATGCAGACTTCTTGTTGGCTTGACATAAAATGTTCTTGCCAACATGTATTGAAATCAGCACACAGGGATCACCTTTTCTCATTAGTGAGACTTTCATTTATTATTCTGGACTTTGTGCAAACATTTAATGGATCTCTTATGTGCAAAGTACAGTGCTGGACACTCAGGAGTGTCCAGAGAGACATTCCACTTGGCTCTTGCTCTCAAGAAGCTTACAGTCTGGTCACATTAGGAAATGCACACATCAACTATCTGAAACAATATGGAAAGGACTACTCTGACAAAACTGCATTTTGTAGAATGTAGTGGGAGTTCACTTTAGGGAAATACAAATTTTACAAGGGTGCTTTATTCCTCCTTTGAATGATGGATTACTATTATAAGATAACTGAAATTCTTGGCAATGAGACCCATTAACCTCAAAATTTCTTCACAAAAGATTCTTTCTTTTGATTTTGACAGCTTCATCAAGAGAGCAGCTTTTCCTTGCGTATTTTTGGTTTATTTTGTATTTTTCTCCCCTCCTTATCCTCTCTAATCTCTCTAAGGCAAGTAGGCTGAAAGTAAATACATGAATATTAAACCATACTTTTCATGTTCTGAATCATAAAAAAAACGACTAAGCCTTTTCCCAAATGGCTGCTCCCTGAGATAGATCAGTTGCTATGTAGTTGTTTGAGGAAAAATGGGGGGTTGGAGGGTCACCTCAGTCTAAAAAGTTTATGAAATCCCAGAATCAGAGGTGGAGTAGGGCTGAGTTTTCAATCTGGAAATTTTGAAGCTGTGTTTGCTAAACTTCTAGGTTAATTCCTCTCTTTCTTCTTGTTCCTCTCTGCAGTCTGTGTGATTCCTACCCAGGGGTGATCAGGGAATAACAGGGCTGGCCCCCACTCACAGTGAGGCAGTGTCACTGCTAACACCCCTTGATCCACATGCCACACGTAGGTCCCTGGGAACTTACGGGGATACAGGACAGAAAATTCCTGCAGCAGGAAATGTCTGCAGTCAGGGAGTTTCTGCAGACAGGCCCACACCTGTACCCTGCCCTTCTCTGGCCTTTGCAGAAAAACGTGGAAACCATGAATTGTTTAAGATCAGAGTTGCAGAAGTCATAACATGGTTTAGAAAAAAAATAAAAGCAACAAAAAATAGTACTGTTAACTCTCTTCCCTCAGTCCTGTACAGCGGGGTTCTTGAATAATGTGGTTTTGTTCATCGTTTTCTTATAACATTGACGAGGAAAAACAGTTGATTCCTGGCTGGGGCCACTGTCTGTGTGGAGTTCGCACATTCCCCTCATGTTCCCACAGACTTTCTCTGGGTGCTGTGGTTTCCTTCCACATCCAAAAGCTGTGCCCGTCAGGTGAGTTGTCATGTCTGCGTATCCCAGTAGTGAGCATGGTGGGGTGTGTGTGAGTGTGCCCTGCGATGGGATGGCGTCCCGTCCAGGGCTGCTTGCACCTTGCACCCTAAGCTGCCAAAAAAGGCTTGGCCACCTGAGATCCTGAACTGGAATTACAAGCAGGTAAATCATTATCTGATTTGTTTTAATTAATCTTTCTCAAATGTATGTGTAGCTTATATTTATTTCAGTGTTTAATAGTGGAATTCTTTGGATCTTTATTTAGAAGGTTTTGTGACTGGAAATATGGCATAGAAACTTAACTCTTGTTAATTATATCAATTAGTCTATGATCAAATTGGTTCCCTTATGTCATTTTGCATAAATGTCATAGTTTCTAAGAACCAGTCGACCACGTGAAGTGAGGACTTACTATAGTTTCTTTAGTGAATTGGCAAAACTCCCCAAATCAGAGGATTCCCTTTCCTTAGTGCTCTATTTAATATCACACACATCCTTGGACCTCCTGCATCGCCCAGACTACAAGTGCCATCCACCTGCCAGAGGAAGACCTGGGAGGATAGGGCAAGGGCACATCCCTGGGTGTCTCCCAGGTTGGAATCTCAGTTTGCTCAAGCCTGGCCTTGACCTCATGCAGAGGGCATTGGCTGTTCAAGGAGGAAGCGTCAGGTAGCAGGGGTGCATTTGCCTCTCTCCCTCTGTTCGAATGGAACTGGCTCATCAATTGATCCTACTAAAGAAAATTCTTCACATCCACGTTGGATGTTTGTACTGGCCTGTTTTCTGCTAAACCTGCCCATGGAGAAAGTGCAAGGAAAGCCACTTTATTGGGGTGCTTGAAATTGGATTATCCAATTTGGCCTGCTTTCCATAGTTCAGCTTTTCATACTTGAGCAGGAAATTTTATATTTACATAAGGTTCTATGTGTATTCATACATTTCTACCTGAATGTCTTTGTTTCTTCCTCTAATAAAACATTCCAACAAAACAACTGCCTCATAATATTAAGAATTAGGCATATCTTTACAAATCGAGTTCTGATTTTTGGCCTGATTTCCTTCTGAAAATGGTGAAATTGGAGAAGGTGAAAGTGTGTGTGGGGTCTTCTCCAGGGAGCTGAGCCCTGGGAATGTAAACAGTGAATGCGGGTGTTTATGACCTGCTCTGGGGGAGTCAACACCACGCTTGTTTGTTCCCTGCAAGTGGGGAATGACTCTCAGATACCCTGGTGTCGATGGAAGGCCTACTAGAAAGTTTTCTTGAATATCAAAGCACAATCCTTTTTGTTTCTTCATACCTGTGAACATTTTGCTTTCAAGTATGCTTTCTTCAGCTAGAGTGTCAGCAAACTGCAGCCTAGAGGCCAAATCTTCCTTTCCCCACCATAGTTTTTTTTGTACGACCTATGAGCTAATTTAAATAGTTGAAAAAAACCAAGAGAAAAATATTATTTTTGAGCATATAAAAATTATCTGAAATTTAAATTTCGGTGTCCATACCTAAAGTTTTATTGGACCACAGCCATTACTAATTTGTCCATGTATTTGCTATGACTTATTGTGCTACAGTGGCAGAATTAAGTAGTTATAACGGAGCTCACATGTCCCACAAAGCCTGAAATATTTACCGTCTAGCCCTCAGAGCTAGAGGACTTAGAATTTTCAACTCTGCTGAAAGCTTTGGCTCCTTCTAGCCTATGCTCACGTGCATGTATATTTTTACACGTATTATTTCTAAATTTAAATAAAATGTCACTTTAAATTTCTTTCTAGTTTTTCTGTCTTTATGATGAATCTAGTATTTTCTATGCTTCTTAATATCATGTATGGCCTCAAGGGTACAGATTATTCTTTTTTAATTTATTTTTTAATTTTTTTCTGAGTACATTCTTCCACAGAACAGACTGTATGTTTTTATTCTATACAAGAGACTATGAAGTCTTTAAGAAGATGTCTTTCACATAGCATTTGGGAAACAATTGTTTCATGAATAAATTATTAGATAAATGAATAGAAGATGATTTATCAAATATTTCTCCCATGGGTCATGCCACCCTTCTGGAATTCCCAATGACATATTGGAATTCTATCAATCTAACCTCTATGTCTCTCTTTTCTTTTTAAAATTTTTAAATTTAAAAAAAATTAAAAAATTTTAAATTAACAGTAATTGTATATATTTATGGGGTACTTAGTGACATTTTGAAACATATAATGTTTAGTGATCAGATCAGGGTAATTAGCATATCCATCATCTCAAACATTTATCATTTCTTTGTGTTGGGAAAATTCAACATCTTCCTTCTAGCTGTTTGGAACTACATAATATATTATTGTTAACTGTAGTCATCCTACAGTATTATAGAACACTAGAACTTATTCCTCCTATCTAGCTGTAGTTTGCTATCCTTTAATAAATCCCTGCATATCTCTTTAACTGCTGTTGTATGTCTTCATTGTTACTGTGTACTAGATTCTTGGTGAACGCCTCAGTACTGTTATCTGATTCACTAAATTTATCTCTGTTATCTACCCACTCTGGCGTTCACCTTATTTACTGATCATCTTAAATATTGATAATTAAATGAATATAATTTTAATTTCTATAACTTAAAGTTGCTTCTTTTTATTATCTCTTATTTCATTTTTGTTTTTGAAAATAATTTCTTGTTCACATTTCAGAGTGTAATTTACCTTTTTGAGGATCCTAAGATACTTAGTTTAAAGTAATTTTCATTATGTTTCATAATTTTTCATTTTAACTTCAGTGAGTTCATGTCCCAATTGCCTTTTGTAGCTTTATGTTTCTTCATGTATTTTTGAATTATGTTTTGTTCATATCGAATAATAAATTCTTCTTTGTCTCAATCTCTCACTCCTTCTCTCTTGCTCTCATTGCAGCTCTGTCTCTCTCTCCCCTTACCCACATACTCATCCCTCCTCTTACTGGTTTTATAATCGCCCCCTGCCCCCATGGCATCCATGGAACCCCAGTGAAGAATTAGGTCATATCTTAGTGGTTCAGAGCTTCGACCCTTGATGAGGTCGAGACCATATGTTTCAGGATGTTCATGCTCTATCTGAGAGCAATCAGTGTCCAGACAAAGATGACCACAGTGTCTCTATGGTGCGCTGCCTCCTCCCCTCTCCATGACCGAGGCACTTTTTCCTCCAGGTTCTAGGAGTGGTTGACTCATGACTGCTAACAGCCGAGTTCCACTTCAATAATTGTCTTTAACCATAGGAAGCTGCCTTACCCAAGGGATACCCATGTCTGGGGACAGTCCACACTCGATGCCTGGTCAGTGCTCAGGCTCACTGACCTCAGCAGCCTCACCTCAATTCTAGACAACTCTGAAGTGCCCCTCTGGCTCCACACCTCCCCACAGGATTGGCTGAAGGCTCTGCTGCCCTGCCTCACATTCAGCTTCTCCCTTGGCCCAGTTTCTTCCCTCACTCCCCTGCAGGTGTCCTTGCTGAGAGCCTCCCTAGTTACTTGCTGCACTCAATCTCCATCTCAGAATTGGCTTCCTGATGATGTAACTGAGGACAGCAGCTGACATTAGAAAATACATATCCGCAAATGTCAGATACAGACAATATGCAGTGTAGGAGTCAGAAAGAGGTCCCTTTGGGTCAAAGTTGTGAGGACGATGTTGTAGAAGAAATGAGCCCTGCTCATGAATGACACACTTAGGAGGGAAGGACTGGAGACTTGTGATGCTGGCAACTCCACATCCAATTCCCTTGTCCCTTAACTGTCATTCCCCTGTACTCCCAGAGTTTTTTTTCTGATTTTTTTTCTCTGATTATATCAGTTCCATTGTGAGACACATTTTCAAAGAATCTACAACACTTTAAAAGCTATTAAATCATAGGACATAAGGCCAGGGTAATAAATGATAGATCCAAATGGGAGGGAAGAGGAAAAAACCTACTTTCTTTTGGCTCCAATAATATGCTAATAAAAAAATTGGAAATAGAAAATTGAGCGTTTGCAAGGAAGGATTTAACAGTAGGGCACAATAGGGAATTCCATATCGAACTTGAAGGCATGTGGTAGAAATTTTCAGTACAATTCCTGAAGGTGGGCCGAAATCTAGGGGAAATGATGGTGTGATTCTTTCTTCCATTTGCTTTTGCAGTGTTTGCAAAATGCTTCTCTGTGATTCACTCCTTTTAGCAAAAATGGGTTTTGCAGAGTACTGGAATGATGCCCTGAATAACATTTCAAATGGAATATAAAGTAGATGTGCATTGTTTCTCTCCATTTTTATTAGTTTGATACTAATGAAATGGCCATTTTTATAAGTCAAAATGATTAAGTACTAACAATTTCATGTAACTCAACCTAAAAGCTTGACTTCTTGGTATATTTTGAAGTCCCAGCACACTCTTCCTAGCTAATAGGTATCTATATTTAAACTCATTTTGAATTTAAAAGAAAACTCTCAATTTCATGTATCAATTTGCTTTTTATTTGTTCCACTTGGAGCATAAAAATGTGGAGATTTAAAAATTTTTAAAATATAAATGCTTGCTTTCCAAGATATTTTTTCTAAATGCAAGGCATTTTTGTAAATGCATGCACTACACAGTACAGTGGTCTCTCAGTATCTGTGGGGGATTGCTTTCAGGAGCCCCGAGGATATTAAAATCCATGATGCTCAAGTCTCTGATATAAATTGGTTTAGTATTTGCATATAACCTATGCACATCCTCCTATATACTTTAAATCATCTCTAGATTACTAATAATACCAAATACTATATAAATAGTTATACAGTATTATTTAGGGAATAACGACAAGAAAAAAATTTGTGCATGTTCAGTACAGATGAAACCATCCTTTTTTTTTACAATGTTTTTGATCCATGGTTGGTTGAATCTACTGGATGTGCCTACAGATCACAGGGCCGACTGCACTTCTGCTAGATCTTTCTAACTAAACTGTAATAATAAAAGTATCACCTTGGGGGTAAGCTGAAGAAGACCTTGAAATACATATAGAACTCCTCGAACTATGTCTTTATGCAGAATTTGCATTCTATTCATTAACTTACCTATAAACACATATCAGTGAATTTTTTTGCTATTTCATTTTCACCAGAAAGCAAATTACCACAGATGCAGAGTTCTCCTTTTAAAATTTCTGGAATTTTGGCAGGGATTGTTTTTTAAGTAGAAAATTTCAAAATTAGCTTTCAAAAATTGCCACAATCCTAAGAACCATGGTCCTCAATATTTGCATGTCACATTTAAATCCCTTGAGAGCTAGAGAATTGGAAACGTTGGCTAAGGCTATAGCCACTGAATTGCTTTCAGAAGCAGAATAAATGAAGAGTTAGTTTTATATTTATGTTTAAATCCCAGTTCCTGACTATAATGTACAAAGTGACTGTATTCTTTTTTTTTTTTTTTGCTCTATTCGGGGGAATATATTACAAATAAACAAAATGTATGAATAAAACACAAGTTAAAATGTATTGAAAACCTCTATTCCTCTCTTTGTTATATATTCTTTCAGATTATATTGAATTTCTTATGCTTTGGCATTTTTAATAATAGAAGAAAAATAGTATACAAATGTACAGTTTGGTACTATGTCATTTCAGCCATAGATTACTTATTTTCCAAATCTGCTGTCTGGGTTACTTTTTGGAAGTTATCTTGAAGTTAGTATGTATGTTCATATCCTTTTTAATATATGCTGTATTTCCTTATATTTCTAATTATGAGTATTAGGTGACATACCTTTTGATAATTCAGATTTTGAATATATTTATATTTCTTACATAAATAAGAGTGCCTGCTTAAATATATGGGCAACATAATACCTTCAGTTATTTCAGTACACACGGAATATTCTCAAACCAGAAAAACAGATCATTTCTAGAAATACCGTGAATTAATTGGAGCAAGGCTGTAATTAGGGGTGAGATGTGTGTGTGTGTGTGTGTGTGTGTGTGTGTGTGTGTGTGTGTGAGAGAGAGAGAGAGAGAGAAAAGAAACATCTTTTCTTCTATTTCTGTTGCTCTTCTTCCTTCCTGAAGTTCCAAGTTTTTCTTTGGTACCATTTCCTTTCAGGCTGAAGAACTTACTTTAGCATTTCTTTGTGAGCAGGCCATAGTTTTCTTCCTTTGGAGAATCTCTTCTTTTTGCCTTCATTCCTGAAGGAAATTTTCACAGGATATAGAATTCCAGGTTCATAATTCTTCTCTTTCATCACTTTAAAGATGTTGTTCCACTGTATTCTGATCTTCATGGTTTGTGATGAAAAATACGTGGTCTTTAAAGAATTTCCTCCCTATATGTAATGTGACATTTTTCTCTGCCTTTAAGACTCTTTATTTTAGGTTTTCAAGGATGTTTCTTTGAGTTCATCCTACTTAGGATTCACTGAGATTATTGAATGTGTAAATTATATCTTCATCAAATTTATTGAATTTTTACATACCATATTATCTAAATATTTTTTTGTGCCAATCTCTTTCTTCCCTCCTTTAATAACTCTAATGATGCAAGTGGTAGACCTTTTGATATTGTCCCTTAGGGCTCTGAGTTCTATAAATTTTTTCAATCTTTTGATTTGTGTTTTTCAGATTAGATAATTTCTATTAATCTCTTCATGATTACTCAGTAATTCCTTTGTTATCTCCACTCTGCTATTGAGCCCATTAAGTGAATTTTTAATTTCAGATACAATATTGCATTTTTTCAGTTCTAAAATGATTTTTTTGTTTATATTTTGTAGTTTCTATTTCTTCACTGACAACTTGATCTTTCCATTTATTTCAACTTTGTTTACATTATGGAGCATGATTATAATGGATGTTTTAAAATAATTTTCTAATAATTTCAACATCTGGGCAATTTCAGGGTTGGCATCTATTGTCTTTTGAGAATTGGCCAGATTTTCTTGGTTCTTTGTATATCAAATAATTTTGGATTGTATCCTAGACACTTGGAATATTATGTTACAAGACACCGAGTCATAGTCAATTTTCTGGAGAATGTTATTTTTTCTTTGTTTCTTTCTTTTAGGAGGTAGTCAATCAGTTGGTTTTAGGCCACAAGCTTTGTCTCACTTTCTGTGGTTGGTAGTTCCAATGTCAGTTCAGTTCTTAAAACCTTTGCCATAGTATTTGGGTCTGCCCTGCACATGCATTACTCGGGGATCAGTTTGGGACTTGGGCAATTTTAATATCATAGTTCAGTCTTCAAAGCTCATTTGGGGCTCTTCTATGGATGTATAGTTTGGGGTAATACTGGAACTCTTCTGATTTATGACAGAATTAGAGGATCCTGCTTCTTGCTACCTTCTTGCCAGTATTTCCATTTTAATCTTTAGTTTTTGGAACCCCTTTCTCCAGTTCCTGTGGTCAGAGACAAATTTGGGATGGGGAGTCAGACGTATTCAAGACAGCAGAAGCAGTGCAGCTTTGCACCTGGAACTAGCTTTGGGCTAGGGTCAAGAAAAAAAGAGATAAAAAAAGGTTTTGAAAGTGGATATAATTTGATGGTTATCCACTCCAATCAGTTGTTCTAGTCTTATTATTAGTTATCAGGAAGATATGGGAATAGAGCAAGACATTACTAATGGCCTCCGGTATTACTACCTAAGTTAGATTTAGTTATTATTAGTTAATGTGGTGTTATTACCTAAGTTAGATTTAGTTATTGCTCCATTTCATTTACCCAAATGCGTAATTATCTTCTACTTAATTCATTTGAAAGAATAGATAGTCATGCAATATATATCCATAAAAGAAAAACAGAAATTGGAATAAAAAATGTTTTGAAATTGGAAAAGAGGACATCAGTGAAAATTGTTGAATAGGTAGGTCCAAGCACTGTCCTTCCACAGAAGGAAATCAAGCAAAACTATCAGAATCAACTATTTCAGAACTTTTTAAATCGATCAAAGATTTATAGCAACCAAGATAATGATGAACAAAGAGAAAGGCAACTTTAAAATGGCAGGAAAGTGTTTCGACATTTGCATTTGTCTTTGATCCATGCCCATCCACAGAGTGTTGGAGATCTTTAAGATTGCAGCCTGCATTCCCAGTGTAGGACTCTGGTCCCTGCTTGCAGAAGGAGAAGAGGAGACCTTATTTCCAAAGAATTGGTTTTTTTTTTTAATTTCAGCATATTACAGGGGTACAAATGTTTAGGTTACATATATTGCCTTTGACCCACCCGAGTCAGAGCTTCAAGCATGTCTATCCCCCAGACAGTGCACACTGCATCATTAAGTGTGAATATACCCATCCGCTCCTCCCTGCCACCTTCCTGACACCCAGTGAATGTTATACTACTATATGTGTACTTAAGTGTTGATCAGTTAAGTCGGTTAGTACCAATTTGATGATGAGTACATGTGGTGCTTGTTTTTCCATTCTTGGGATACTTCACTTAGTAGAATGGCTTCCAGCTCTATCCAGGGTAATACAAGAGATGCTAGATGACCATTGTTTTTTGTGGCTGAGTAGAACTCCATGGTATACACATACCACATTTTATAAGTGCACTCATGTATTGATGGGCACTTGGGTTGTTTCCACATCTTTTCAATTGTGAATTGTGCTGCTATAAACATTCGAGTGCAGATATCTTTTTTATAGAATGTCTTTTGTTCCTTTAGGTAGATGCCCAGTAATGGGATTTCTGGGTCAAATGGTAGTTCTACTTGTAGATATTTGAGGTATCTTCATATTACTTTCCACAGAGGTTGTATTAGTCTGCAGTCCCATCAGCAGTATATGAGTATTCCTATCTCTCCACATCCGTGCCAACATTTATTGTTTTGGTAAAGTCCATTTGGTAAAGGCCGTTCTCACTGGAGATAAGTGATATCACATTGTGGTTTTGATTTGCATTTCCCTGATGATTAGAGATGTTGAGCATTTTTCAGATGTTTTTTGGCCATTAGTCTATCTTCTTTTGAAAAGCTTCTGTTCATGTCCTTTGCCCACTTTTCGATAGGGTTGTTTGATTTTTTCTTGCTTATTTTCATAAGTTCTATATAGATTCTAGTTATCAGCCCTTTATCATATGTATAACATGTGACTATTTTCTCGCATTCTGTGGGTTGTCTGTTTGCTCTTGTGATAGTTTCCTTGGCTGTGCAGAAGCTTTTTAATTTGATCAGGTCCCATTTATTTATTTTTGCTCTTGCTGTGATTGCTTTTGGGGTCTTTTTCATAAATTCTTTCCCTAGGCCAATGGCTGTAAGAGTTTTTCCAGCAACATTTTCTTCTAGAGTTCTTACAGTTTCATGCCTTAGGTTTAAGTCTGTTATCCACTGTGAGGATAATTTCCCAGGCCATGCTAAAAATCTAGATATCCAGGTACAAGCAGCTCAAAGAACACTAAACAACCCATTCTTAAACAACCAATGGATCAAACAGATAATCATAAGGGAAACTAGAGAGTGCCTGTAGACGAAATAAAAACACAACATACCAAAACTTATTGGATGCAGTGAAAATAGTGCTCAGAGGGAAATTTATAATTGTAAACAATTCCATTAAAAAAGAATGATCTCAAGTTGATAACGTAGGCAGTATAATTCTAAGTAATGACCTCCAGAAAGGCTATACCAATTTCACCCTACTAGCAAATGTTGTTTCCTCTCCCAGCAACTCAATATTTTGATTTTTTTCTAATTTTTGCTAATCTAATGGGTGTAAAATGTCAGCTTATTTATGTTTTAGTTGTGATTTGTCTATAATGGCTTTTAGCTTCTCTGTATAAACATATTGCCTGATCAGGTTTTCCTTTGTAGGATGCTTACCTAGATGTTTTACTGACTTCTCTGTTGGTTAACCTGTCTTGTTTTTGATATACAGGAGCTCCTTATCTATTCTAAATATTAATCTCATGTACATTTTAGATGTCATGTGTATTCATCTGTTAATATTATTTATGTTGGCATTTGTTGAATCTCCAAATTTAATGCAGTCAAATCCATCTTTATTATTATTATTATTTTTGCCTTATAGCTTATGTTCTTGGATATTGTTTTAGAAGATAATCCTCACTCCAAAGTCACAAATGTATTTTATCTTTTCATCTATTAACTCTAGAGTTTTACCTTTCACATTTAGGTCTTTATTCATCTGGAGACTACCTTTGTGTTGTCCAGCATTATTTTTTTCTGTATTTATTGAGCCAATTTTTGTCTTCTAGATAGCCTATCCTTTTCTTTTCATTTTTTAAACTACTTTATTGAGGTGTGATTTACATAGAAAAAGCTGTGTATGCTTAATGTATATGTCTCTATGAGTTTTGGGGACAAGTACACACACATGAAACCATCACACCACCATCAAAGCTATAAACATCCATCGTCCTCCAAGGTTTCATCCCTCCCCCTTTACTTTTTTTTACTTTTATTTACTTATGTATTTATCTGGAGACAGAGCCTCTCTCTGTTGCCTGGGCTAAAGTGCCGTGGCATGAGCCTAGCTCACAGCAACCTCAAACTCCTGGGCTTAAGCAGTCCTTCTGCTTCAGCCTCCCAAGTAGCTGGGACTACAGGCATGAACCACCATGCCCGGCTAATTTTTTCTATATGTATTTAGTTGTCCAGCTAATTTCTTTCTATTTTTAGTAGAGATGGGGTCTCACTCTTGCTGAGGCTTGTCTCAAACTCCTGAGCTCGAGTGATCCTTCTGCCTCGGCCTCCCAGGGTGGTAGGATTACAGGTGTGAGCCATCGCGGCTGGCCGCCCCTTCATTATTATTAGTGTTTTTTGTTGTTTGATTTTTTGGGTGTAAGAACAGTTAGCATAAGATCTATCACCTTTGCAATTTTAAGCATACAATACAATATTGCCAGCTATAAGCACTATACTATATAGTAGATCTATACTATATCCAGCTCTCCCAGTACTTTATACTGAAGAGACTCTCCTTTCCCCATTGTTTATTCTTGGAGATCGTAATTGGCTGTATATATGTGGGGTTGTTTCTGGGGTCTGTCTTCTATTCTAGTCATCTATGTACCTGTTTTTATGCCAGACCTATAATTGCTATAGCTTTGTGCTAAAATTTGAAATCAGGAAGTGTTATGTCTCCAGGTTTGTTCTTCTTTTTTAAGATTGGTTTGCCTATTTAGGGTCTTTTGTGGTTTCATACAAATTTTAGGATAGTTTTTTCTATTTCTGTGAAAAATGCTGTTGGAATTTTGATAGGGATTGCATTGAATCTCTAGATCACTTTAGGTAGTATGGACATTTTAATAATATTAGTTATTCCAATCCATGAACATGGGATATATTTCTGTTTTTGTGTATCTACTTTAATTTCTTTCATATTGTTTTATAGTTTTCAGTGTGCAGATCTGTTACCTTTGTAAATTTATAACTAAATATTTTATTCTTTGTGATGCTATTGTAAATTTATACAATAAATTTGTATATTTGTTTTCTTATAAAATGCAGCTGATTTTTATAATTTGATTTTATATCCTGCAACTTTGCTGAATTTGTTTATTAGTTCTGATTTTTTTTTTTTGGTAGTCATTAGGGTTTTCAATACATAAGGTTATATAATCTGCAAACAGGGACAACTTCACTTCTTCCTTTCCAACAGGAGTGCCTTTTATTTTTCTCTCGCCTAATTGCTCTGACTAGAACTTCCAGTACTGCGTCGAATAGAAGTAGCAGGATCATGAATCCTTGTCTTGTTTCTGATCATAGAGGAAAAATTTCCAGCTTTTCACCATTGAGTATGAGATCAGCTGTAGTATTATAACATATGGTTTTTATTGTGTTGAGGTGTACTTCTTCTACACCTAATTTTTGAAAGATTTATCCTGAAAAGATATTGAATTGTGCTAAATGCTTTTTCTGCATCTATTAAATTTCTAACCTTCATTCTTTTAATGTGGTGTTTAACATTTATAGATTTATGTATATTGAACCATCCTTGCGATCCAGACATGAATTCCACTTGATTATGGCATATGGTCCTTTTTTTTTTTTTTTTTTTTTTTTTTTTTTTTTTTTTTTTTTTTTTTTTTTTTTTTTTTTGAGACAGAGTCTCACTCTGTTGCCCTGGCTAGAGTGCTGTGGCATCAACCTAGCTCACAGCAACCTCAAACTCCTGGGCTCAAGCGATCCTCCTGCCTCAGCCTCCCGAGTAGCTGGGACTACAGGCGTGCGCCACCATGCCTGGCTAATTTTTTCTATATATTTTTAGTTGTCTGATTAATTTCTTTCTATTTTTAGTAGAGACGGGGTCTTGTCTTGCTCAGGCTGGTCCCGAACTCCTGAGCTCAGACAATCCGCCCGCCTCGGCCTCCCAGAGTGCCAGGATTACAGGCGTGAGCCACCACGCCCGGCCTAGCATATGGTCCTTTTAATGTGCTGTTGAGTTCAGTTTGCTAATATATTTTTGAAAACTGTTGCATCTATGTTCATCAGAGATATTGGCCTATAATTTTATTTTCTAGTAGTGTCCTTTTTCTGGCAGGTATCAGGGTAATGTTGGCCTTATAGAATGAGTTTGGAGGTGTCCCCTTCACTTTAATTTTGTGGAAGAGTTTGAGAAGGGTTGGTATTAGCTCTTCTTTAAATATTTGGTAGAGTTCACTGGTGAAACTATCTGGTTCTGTGTTTTATTTGTTAGGAGAGTTTTGAGTACTATTTGTGTCTCCTTCCTCATTAATGATCTATTCAGATTTTCTATGTCTTCATGATTCAGTCGTAGTAGTTTGTATGCTTTTAGGATTTTGTCTATTTCTCGTAGTTATCCAATTTGTTGGTGAATAATACTCATAGTAGTCTCTTATGATACTTTGTATTTCTGTGGTATCAGTTATAATGTCTCCTTTTTTATTTATAACTTTATTTGAGTCTTCTATCTTTTTTTGGTAGTTAGTCTCCTAAAGGTTTGTCAATTTTATTTACCTTTTCAAAAAACCAATTCTTATTTCAATGATCTTTTATATTGTTTTTCTCTTCTCTAATTCTTTTATTTCTGCTCTAAACTTTATTTTATGCTTCCTTCTTCTAACTTTTGGCTTAGTTTTTTCTCCTTTTTCTAGTGCCTTGAGTTGTAAAGTTAGGTTGTTTATTTGAGATCTTCAGGTATTTTTTAAGTATAGTCTTTTATTGCTATAAACTTCTCCCTTAGGACTGCTTTTGCTGCTTCTTCTAAGCATATTGTATTTGTTGGGCTTCCATTTTCATTTGTCTCCATATATTTTTGATTTCCTACTTGATTTCTTCTTTGATCCATTGGTTGTTTTAGGAATGTGTCACTTAATTTCCCCATATTTGTGAATTTTCCAATTTTTCTTCTGTTATTGATTTGTGGTTTCCATACCACTGTGGTCAGAAAAGATTGGATATGGTTTCAATCTTATTAAATTTGTTCAGACTTGTTTTGTGGCCCAGTGTATGATATGTCCTGAAGAATGTTCCATATGTAGTTGAGAAGAATATATATTCTGTTGCTGTTGGTTGTAATGTTCTGTATATGTCTGTTAGATCCAGTTAGTGTATGGTGTTGTTCTAATTCATTTTTTCTTTCTTTATTTTCTGTCTGTATGATCTATACATTGTTGAAAGTGGGATATTCAAGTCCCCAGCTATTGTACTGCAGTCTATTTCTCCTTTCATTTCCATTAGTAATTGCTTTATATATTTAGGTGTTCTGATGTTATATGCATATATATGCACAATTATTATATCCTCTTGACAAATTGATTGCTTTATCTTTATATAATTTCCTTCTTTGTCTCCTGTGAGAGTTTTTGACTTAAAGTGTATTTTCTCTAATACGGAAATAGCCATCCCCATTTTTTTTCTGTTGCATGGAATATCGTTTTCCACCCCTTCATTTTCAGCCTATGTGTGTCTTTAAACCTAAAGTGAATCTCTTACAGGCAATATGTAGTTGTATCTTGTTATTTTTATCCATTCAGCCACATTGTATCTTTTAATGAGAGAATTTAATACCTTTACATTTAAAGTAAATATTCATAGGTAAGGACCTAGTATTGACATTTTGGTAATTATTTACTGACTGTTCTGTAGTTTCATTGCTCCTTTCTTCCTCTCTTGCTATTTTCCTCTGTAATTTGATGATTTTTTATATTGATATGCTTTGATTCCTTTCTCTTTATCTCATGTGTATCTATTAACAGTACAGTTTTTGTGTGTGATTATGAGTCTTACATAAAATATCTTATAGATATAGCAATCTATTTTAGGTTTATAACAACTTAATTTCAATCATATACAAAAACAACACTTTTACTTACCCCATTTTGTGTTACTGATTTACTCCCCCATTTTATTTGTTGATGTAACAATTTACATCTTTTTTGTTTGTATCCGTCAACAAATTATTATATAATAACTATGGCTATTTTTAGTACTTTTGTATTTTAACTTTTATATTAGAGTTCAATATGTTTTACATATTGCCATAATAGTATTAGAGTATTTTGAATTTGAGTATAAAATTACCAAGTAGTTTCATGCCTTCATATGCTTTCATGTTACTGATTAGTGTTCTTTTTCTTTCTTTTTTTTTTTTTTTAATTTCAGGGTATTATGGGGGTACAAACATTTTGGTTACATGTTATGACTTTGCCACATCCAAACCATGATTTGAGGCATGCCCTTCCCCCCCTACAATGCTCACTGCATCCATTAGTTGTGAGTTTACCCATCCCCAACCCCCAAAGAATATTACTACCGTGTGAGCACCTTAGTGTTGATCAGTCAGTGCCGGTTTGATGGTGAGTACATATGGTGCCTATTCTTCTATTCTTGTGATACCTCACTTCAGAGGATGGGCTCAAGCTCTATCCAGGAAAATATAAGAGGTGCTAGATCACTGTCATTTCTTATAATTGAGTAATATTCCATTGCATACATATACCAAATTTTGATAATCCACTCATGAATTGACAGGCACTTGGCTTGTTTCCACATCCTTGCAATAGTGAATTGTGCTGCCATAAACATTCGGGTGCAGATGTCCTTATTACAGAATGACTTTTGTTCCTTTGGGTAGATGCCTAATAGTACTATTGCTGGATCAAATGGTATTTCTATTTTTAGCTCTTTGAGGTATCTCCAAATTCTTTTCCACAGAGGTTACACTAATTTGCAGTCCCACCAGCAGTGTAAGAGTGTTCCTGTCTCTTCACATCCTCTCCAACATTTGTTGCTTTGGGATTTTTTTGATAAAGGCCAATCTCACTGGGGTTAGGTGATATCTCATTGTAGTTTTGATTTGCATTTCCCTAATGATTAGAGATGTTGAGCATTTTTTATATGTTTGCTAGCCATTATTCTGTCTTCTTTTGAAAAGTTTCTATTCATTTCCTTTGCCCATTTATTGATGGGGTTGTTTGATTTTTTCTTGTTGATTTTTTTGAGTTCTAGATAGATTCTTGTTATCAGCACTTTATCGGCTAGTGTTCTTTCATTTCATTTTTTTTCTTTTTTATTTCAGCATATTATGGGGGTACAAATGTTTAGGTTATGTATATTGCCCTTGCCCCACCTGAGTCACAGCTTCAAGTGTGTCCATCCCCCAGGTGGTGTGCCTCACACTCATTATGTGTGTATATACCCATCCCCTCCTCCCCCCTCCCATCTGCCCGACACCCAATGAATGTTACTGCTATGTGTGCACTTAAGCGTTGATCAGTTAAAACCAATTTGATGGTGAGTACATGTGGTGCTTATTTTTCCATTCTTGGGATACTTCACTTAGCAGGATGGGTTCCAGCTCTATCCAGGATAATACAAGAGGTGGTACATCACCATCGTTTTTTGTGGCTGAATAGTACTCCATGGTATATATATATACCACATTTTATTAGTCTACTCATGTATTGGTGGGCCCTTGGGTTGTTTCCATATCTTTTCAATTGTGAATTGTGCTGCTATCAACATTCAAGTGCAAATGTCTTTTTTATAGAATGTCTTTTGTTTCATTTCATTTTGAAGAACTCCTTTTAGCATTTCTTGTAAGGCATGTCTAGTGATGATAAATTCTCTTAGCTTTTGCTTGTCCTTGAAAATATCTCTTTTATTTCTGAACGACATCTTTAGTGGGTATATTTTTTTGGTTAGCATTTTTTTTTTCCTTCAGTACTTTGAATTTATTGCCCCACTCCCTCCTGGCTTACAAGGTTTCTGATGAGAAATCCGCTGATAATCTGCTGGTGGTACCCTTGTACATAACAAGTTGCTTTTCTCTTACTGCTTTCAAAACTCTTTGGTTTTGACTTTTGACAATTTAATAATAATGCTTTGCTGTGAAGATCTCTTTATACTCAACCTATGTAGAATTCTTGGGGCTTCCTGGACCTGTATGTTCATTCCACTCTCCAGATTTGGGAAATTTTCTTTCATTATTTCTTAAATAAGCTTTCTTCCTCATTGTCTTTCTCTACTCCTTCTTGGACACCATAAGGTGTATATAAGTTCACTTTGATGATGACCCGTATCTCATAGGGACTTTTTTTTTTTTTAACTCTCTTTCATTCTCTATCTTCTACTTGTTCCTCTACTAGATAATTTCAGATGGTTTATCTTTGAGTTTTCTGGTGTTATTTTGCTTGATAAAGTCTGTTGTTCAAACTCTTTATTCAGTTTTTCAGTTAAGACACTGTATTCTTTAACTCCAGCATTTTTATTTAGTTGTTTCTTATGGTGTTCATTTTTTAAAAAAAAATTTGTTTAATTGTTTATTTGTGTTCTCTTGTAGCTCACTGAACTTCAAGATGATTATTTTCAATTATTTCTCAGGCAATTTGTAGATCTCCATTTCCTTGAAGTCAGACACTGGAACTTTATTTTTCTTCCTTCAGTGGTGTCATATTTTCTTGATTCTTCATGTTCTTTGAAGACTTGCACTGATGTCTTAACATTTGAAGAAGCAGTTACCATCTCCAGTCTTTACTGACTGGTTTCAGGCTAGAAGGATCTTCACTAGTGAGCCTGGTTAGATATTCTAGGGGTCTCTCAGACTTTATCTGTGGGTGCCCCTGTTCCACTTTTCTTGTCCCTTCTTAAGAGGGAAGCACTAGGATCTTGAGTCTTTTCTTTCTTAAAACCAGGCCTGGTACTAACAGCCTCCAGTTTAGTTTCCCTAGGGCAAGGCCCTGGCATGCTCAAGGTTGTGCACCTTCTCCCTTACCAGAAGAGTCAATCCAGATGTGAAGATCTCTACCTGCTGTTGAAGATTTGTGTGTTAGCTGAAGGAGCTTGTCCAGGCCATGCATGCAGATGCACAAGGTGCTGTCCACAGGATGGGGCACACGGGGTGCTGAGGGGGTGCATCAGTTGGTCGTGGGGGTCCTCTGGCAAGTCATCTTGTGGGCTTCAGTGTTGGGTCTCATGGCGGAGTCCATCCGCTGGTTATTAGGGTTTGTGGCTGGCTGTTGAGAATTGTGTACCAGTTGCTATTCACTCTCCTCTTTTCTTCCGGCTCCTAGGCTTATCCCTTCAGTGTTCTGGGTGAGGCAAAACAGAATGGGCCTCCTGGGTAGCATCCAATAAGAGTGGGAAAACTGGGTGCTCACATTACTTTTGCTTTCCCCAGTGTGAGAAATTGAAGGCCAATCAGGCCTCTCTTGGCACCAAGCTGTGCCACCTTGGGAGAAGGGTGACATGGATTAAATGAAACTTCTTTTCTTACCCTCTTCAGTATGTTCACTCTTGGATTTTTTTTGTTCTTTGGTGGTGCTCAAAACTTGAAAAACCTCTGGGGCTCCCACAAAAGTATTCTTGTCCATGGATGGTTACCAAAATTGATGTTTCTGGGGGAAATGAAACCTGGAACCTCCTATTTGTCCATCTTGCTGATGTCATTCCTGTCCTTTTCCTGTTAATTTGTAGGGTTGACTTTAATATTTGTCAAGTTAATGTAAATAAATTGGTATGTTTCTGAGCAATATATGGTATTCCATTTGACTTTTTTTCCTCTCCATAGGAATCTTAAGGTTTTTTTGTTTGTTTTAACTTAGGGGTTTGTAGCATACTTAATGTCCGTTAGGACATAGCAACCTCACCTACTTTTGACCTTATTTCTAAAAATTTCAAAATTGACATGGAAATTCATAGAGTTTTATTATTCCAAATGTATTTTAAAATGTTTATTGAAATTTTCAAAGCATTTTTTTCATAAATATATGTGTGCGTGTATGTGTATATATATATATATATATATATAGAGAGAGAGAGAGAGAGAGAGAGAGAGAGAGAGAGAGAGAGAGGAAGTGTCTCGTCCTTTTGCCTGGGCTAGAGTGCAGTGGTATCATCATAGCTCACCGCAACCTCAAATTCCTGGGCTCAAGTGATCCTCCTGCCTCAGCCTCCTGGTGCACCACCATGCCCAGCTAATTTTTCTATTTTGTGTAGAGACAGGGCCTCACTATGTTGATCAGGCTGGTCTCAAACTCCTGTCCTCAAGTGAATCTCTCACCTCAGCCCTCCAAAGTGCTAGGATCTCAGGCGTGAGCCACCACACACACCTGGCCTTTTATATACTTTGAAATATGTTGTTGAAGGTATTAAAGTTTTTGTTGGCATTTTATTTGAAATTGTATTGAATTTTTGATTAAATTTGAGGGGAATTGACATTTTATCCTATAAAGTCATCTCATCAGGAATGTAACAGATGTTTTCATTTATTTATATCTCCTGTTTGTTTTTCTATTTCGTCCATAAAGTTCTTATGAACCCTTTTGTAGGTTAATTCTTAAATACTCTTATCAGTCAAGTTTCAGCTAGAATACCAGTACCCATAGAATTTATATGTTTCTCTATATATGATTTATTATAAGGTGTTTACTTACACGATTGATTACGTGAGCTGGCTAAGGAAGTTCACAATCAATAAGATAGGCTATCAGGAAGGGAAAATCATGGGCAACCCAAAAGTCATGGCACAGGCTAAAGTTATTCTCCACAGGTAATAGAGTTTCTTTTTTGTCACACACATACACACACCCACACACAAACACACACACACCCCTCAGCCTGGTTTTCAGGCCTTCCAGCTGATTGAATCAGGCCTTCCCAGATTATGGAGGATAGTCTCCTTTCATTAATGTCAGTTGATTATGGCCTTTAATGACATCTGTAAACTCGTGACAACACCCAGATTAGTGTTGGTTCAATGACTGCAGCTTATAGCCTATCCTGTAGCATACTGACACATTGACAACACCATTACAATACAATTTTGATTGCTAATAAAGTTGTCTCTTATTTTCTATTTGATTATTGCCAATATAGAGAAGATAAATTGATTTTCTAAATCATTTCCTAAATTTTTATATTTGTTCTAATAGTTGATCTATGGATTCAGTTTGGCATTCAATATTGATGATGATATCATCTGAAAATATTAATAGTTCCTTTTGTCATATTATCTGCAAATAACTCTAGTTATTAAGACTTTTTATTCTTTTTCTTAACTTATGGCATTGGCCAGTTCACCCAGTGATATGTTAATTGGTGGCAATGATATGTCTTTGATTATTCTCTGACAGTGGAAGGACTATGTCTAAAATTCCACATAAACAGTATGTTTGCTTTAGTTATGTTATAAATCCTTTAAGAATGTTTCCTTCTATTCCTAGTTTTCTTAGTGTTTTTAAAATTATAAATAGCTTTTGAACTTTATGAATCGTTTCTTCTGTATCCATTGAGAAAGTCATGATATCAGGCCACTAATGTATAAATTACACTTATGGATTTGTTAATGTTAACCATGTTTGTTTTTCTGCAATAAACCTTTGCTGATGTATTGTGATGCATTATGTTTTTACTATGCTATTTCAGTTGTTTATCCTTTTTTATAATTTTTGTCTATGTTAATAAGTAAAATAAGTTTATAACTTTCTTTTCTAGCCTCACTTAATTTTGAAATTAAAGTTACTCTAACTTCATAAAATGTTTTAGGCAATTTTCCTTCTTTTTCTACTTTTTGGAACTATTTTTATCAGATAGCGGTTATCATCCTTCAAAGTTGGCAGCACTTCTTTATAAAATTTTCTGGGTCAGAGCCTTTTTGTGGTTCCACTGCAATATGTCATATAATAAATAGAAAAGCATCTTTCTTTTACAGTGAATTTTTAATAAATGTAAAGCCAATTATATAATGTTACAGAGGAATAAAGTAGTTTTTAGGTATACACTAATAATTAAAGTAATAATTATTATACTACATATATTTTGAGTCAGTCTACCTAATAGGCTGTACGGAAACATGTTCTATGTGGAACTGCACAAGAGGCAGAATGAGTGTGTTTGGTCTTAAGTTCTCTTATAAAGTCTCTGTGCTTTTCATCTCCTAGGACATACGGGACGGTTATTAAAGTCTCTGTGCTTCACCAGTCTTTCCTTCCTGTTGCTGCACATCATTTTCCACATCACGCTGGCTAGCCTTGAAGCTCAACACCGTATTGCACCTGGTTACAACTGTGAGTATTACGGCGTTTTCATTTTCATATTATGTATGTGCATAATAAAGCTATTTGTCAACACACTCATGGAAATTTTTGGTCATTTGGAAATCCAATGTAGTATAGGTACATATGAAGAAGCTTTGCCGTGGAAAACTGGGTCATGAGATTATGTTTATTCATGAATCTTCAACATGTATTAAATGTCAGGTCCCTATCTGTACGTAAGACATTATCATTGGGCTTAACCTGAAAATCAAGATTTACATACAGTTTTTATAGCTTATAGTACAGCTAGTAAAAAAAGACATGTATAATTTCCAACATGACAAATAAGAGTATAATAGTTGAATAACTTTATATGGTTATATGACAGTGACATAAATCCTATTATTAATATAAAGCATAATGTAAAATTTGTGATGTTTTTATAGGAAAAATGAAATGACACATACAGTTCCTTTTTCAAATTAGAAATTCTTTATTGATAGTTGTAGGGAAATAATGCATCTCATGCCCATTATATTTTGAAGTTATTATCTGAAAAAGTATATAAAAAGTATATAAAACATATATAGGTTTTATCTAGATAGCATTATCTTTCCAAAATTTACCTGCCATTGAATAAATCATGCTTCAGTTAGCATGTGTGATTGTCACTTGAAAAAACAGAAGCACTTCAAGTGGAGGGAATGCAGTCCATATGTTTTAGTTAAGGTTTCTTTAGAAACCCTGGGATATTTGAAATAGACTGTAATAACAGTTTTAACTTGTCAGTTTTTCTTTGAAGAACCCATTTGTGGGTTTGAAATTTCCTGAACTTTCATAAGTGCAAGTACAAGTAACATGAAGTAAACCTAGTCTTCCTTGTAAAATAAAAAGATCAAAATTCTTCACTGATCAAAGAGTATAACTTAAATATAGTGAGGGATTCTTAGTAGAATTACATATTCATAAATAATCCATTATCCCTCACTGCATAACTTTTAGATATATACACAGCTAAAGTTAGTGTTTATTTTGGCCACTTAATATTGAGTTCAGAGTTCCTTTGAAAATAATGCCTATCAAAAGATAGGCATTTTTAATTCAAGATCTATTATTTAAGGTATGGTTGTTGTTTTTAAAATTGATATATACTTTACATACCATAAAATCCACCCATTTTTTGGCTTAAACAACAGAAATTTATTGTCTCATAGTTTTGGAAGCTGAAAGTCTGGAATCATAATGTTGAAATTGGTTTCTTCTGAGAACTGTTAGGGAAAATCAGTTCCAGAGAAGCCTGTCTCCTGGCTTCTTGTAGCTTTGGGTGCTCCTTGGCTTACCAATAGCATTCTTCCTGTGTCTTCAAATCATTTTTACCTCTGAAATTCACCCATTTAAATTATACAATTCAGTGGTTTTTAGTGTATTCCAAAGGTTGTGCAAACCATCAGTACTGTCAAATTCCAAAACAGTCGTCACCTCCAAAAGAAACCTTATACCTATGAATAGTTATTCTCCATTCCCTTCCCAACCATCTTTAGGCAACCACTAATCTACTTTCTGTCTTTATTATAATATATTTGACTATTCTATACATTTTATATAAATAAAATTATAGAATTGGTAGGCTTTGTGTCTGCCTTCTTTTTTTTTTTTTAGCATATTTTCAAGGTTCCTTCATGTTGCAGCATGTATCAATACCTTATCCCTTTTCATGGCTGAATAATATTCAATTGTTAAGATATAGTTTTAATGTTTGATACAAACCAACCTCATCCCATTATTAAAATCTTGATATAGCATAATGTTTAAATAATGACATTTTGGTTATGTTATAGTGATAAAGAACATTTATTATATTTGGCCATGTTCACATCTTTTTGGACTTAGTAGAAATGTTAGCAGCAATATTTTATAGTGCTTCTTAACCAAAAATCCTTTGGATATCTCTTAATAAGGCACTCCCAGGACCATAAGGAAGAATTTTATAACTGTAAGCATTGTCCAAATAAAAGATTTTTTAAAAAATAATGAGTTCTTCATAATTAGTAGTATTTCATTATAGCACACATTACAACTTATAAGACTTTACAAATTTGAGTTTATAAATATATGTTACTCATTTCTGCAAATAATTTTAGGTTGCTGAGCAATATAGGGAGGACTACACTAGAGGATATTAGAATAAGATGTCAAATTCATGTATACCATGGAGTTCTACTCAGCCACAAAACACAATGCTGATATAGCACCTCTTGTATTATCCTGGATAGGGCTGGAGCCCATTCTACTAAGTGAAGTATCACAAGAATAGAAAAACAAGCACCACATGTACTCAGCATAAAATTGATATTAACTGATCAACACTTATGTGCACATACAGTAATAACATTCATTGGGTGTCAGGCAGGTGGGGGAGGTGGAGGGGATGGGTATATGTACACCCAATGAGTGCATTACGCAACGTCTGGGGGATGGACACGCTTGAAGCTCTGACTTGGGTGAGACAAAGGCAATATATGTAACCTAAACATTTGTACCACATAATGTCCTGAAAAAAATAATATTAAAAATTTTTTTGAAAAAGAAAATAATTCATGTGGTACCCATCTATCCAGCTTGTTTACCTTGCCCGTGTTTCAAATGGTCCAATATTGTTGGAATAGTAACATCAGACCTTGCTGCTAATTCATGCATGGGTTGAGATGGATTCGTTTCCACTACAGCTTTCAGCTCATCGTTATCCATCTTGGTCTCAGGTCACCCACATGGCTCATTTTCAAGATTAAAATCACCAGAATGGAACTTACCAAACCACTGATGTATTGTATGTTCATTAGACACGTCTTTCCCAAACACTTTGTTGATATTTCAAGCTGTCTGCACTGCGTTGGTTCTATGAGGAAAGTCATATTAAAAAATAACATGAATTTTTGACTTATCCATGTTTTCACAAAAATTGCTCTAAAAAAAAATCTGAAAGATAATCACAAGCCAAAATGTGTATTTGAAATACTGAGGATGTACCTTCACAACAAAAAAAAGAAATGTCAAAGTGAAATATCAGAGATATCAACTGTCAAACTTCCTACTTAAGGAAATCAGACATTCCATACTTAATAACTTAATATTATGTGGAAGTCTGTATTTCCCAGTGGTGAAGGTAGAAGGCCATTTCAGACATATCAGAGACAGCCTCTTGGCATACCTTTTCCTGAGGGTTCCTCCTCAGTCTTGGGGAGCTGGGTCTGCCTTTTCTAACCTCACTTCCTAAATATTTGGGCTTCTTGATACCATGGTATTTCCATGTTTCTGTCAAAAATATTTTTATTCAGCCCGAGCAACATAGGGAGACCCCATCTCTACAAAAACTAAGAAAAACTAGCTGGACATGGTGGCATGTGACTGTAGTTCCAGCTACTAGGGAGGCTGAGGAGTAGATTGCTTGAGCCCAGGAATTTGAGATTGCAGTGAGCTATGATGATGCCACTGCACTCTAGCCTGCATGACAGAGCAAGACTCTGTCTCAAAAAAAAAAAAAACCCAAAAAAACCCACAATATTTTCATTTATGCCCAAATGTCCTCTACTATTATTCTTTACTGTAATATAATTTCAACATGTCAGAGTCTAATATAATGTCTTCCTTTTCCTTTTTTTAATGTCCCCATTTGAAAGCTCTATTCCGCAAAGATCCAATTTAATGGAAGTCATAATAGTAAACTTTATTTCCATAGAGTTAAATTCCAATTTGAAGTTTATTTTCATAAAAAGTTAAAGTTCCAATTTGAAGTTCCTATATTTTTGATGAAGTAACCACTAGAGAAGGGATATATTAAAGATTGAGTTAAGAAAGAAATTTGAATTTTTTACTTCCAGCCACAGGCACCGTAAAGGTGAGTTTATAGAAATCATAAATTTCTTCTGAAAAAGCATTGATGCATTTAATAGCATTGGCTCATCAGGTGTTGCAGAAATTTTTTTAGTTCAGTTTTATGTGTAACATTTAAAATTAATACATTCTTGAAAAAGGATAAAAGAGAAGAACAAACAAACTTCAGAGCTTTGCAAACTAGTTTAGTCCAAGATTGAGACAGACCAGGTTTTCAGCCTAGAGCATTTTTTAATGATCAAGTTATATAAACTCCTGAAAATGCTGTTAGGGTGGGTAATGGAAACACTGACTTTTAATTTAGACTTGACTTCACTTCACTAATGTTATTGTTTCTCAAGCATTTGGAGTTATGATTACACCATTGGAGTTGTAAACACAAACTCAGTTATTTTGATATCCCGAATTTGAAGTTTAGCCCTTTTGGCATCTTCATCTATAAGGTGACAAAATATCAAACAGAAAGACAAGAAGTGTCTTGGCCATCAATGTTGTACATTTTGAATGTTTTCTCTATGTTGAAGACATTGGTAAATTAAAATTAAAACCCAGACAAATTAGGTTACCCAATCATATTCAAGTGGTATTCAAATTCAAGACCACCAAGTGCTCATTTATATGTGTTTAATTTTATTTTCCTAACTACTTCTTTCCTCTATTTAAAATTTATACTCTCACCCTCATTATAGCAAAATATCCCAGCATCTCTTAGGAGTCTAAGACATGTTTTGGGGGACAACAGTAGCATTTATAAATATTGA
Source organism: Indri indri (assembly GCA_004363605.1). Taxonomy (NCBI): domain Eukaryota; kingdom Metazoa; phylum Chordata; class Mammalia; order Primates; family Indriidae; genus Indri; species Indri indri. The sequence goes on along the minus strand of RJWJ010009647.1, from coordinate 19,911 downwards.
GTCATTGAAAGTTCTTGTTCCCCCAGAGTCCTGTGAATATTAACTGGCAGTAATAAAGATTTTTTTCAAACCACCCTATTTAGTTTTTGACTAGTTGGCAGGTTTGTTAAAGGTGCCATTGTGCAGAACTGAAATTTAACACCACCTCCTCTTCCCTCTTTTTTTTTTTTTTCATTTCCAAAATGGAGTTCTTGTAGGTAAGTGAGGAGTCCATAAGGCAGGGGAGACCTCTGTGGCTTTTGCTCAAACATATGTTGTGCCGCTTACTAAAATATTTTCATTCCATCAAAACTATGCTACTTAAATAAATGTAAACCCGGTTTCAATTATGTCATTACAGATTACATAGGAGTAGTTTGTTTGACTCTGTGTTAGATGTGTGGCAATGTTAGTTAAATTTCAAGGCCAGTCTGGATTTTTGGGCTGTGCTAAAGCATGCTATTGATTGAAAGAAACTTTTGGGTTTAAAACTATGTAGGAAAAATTTCTGATGATAATAACTACTTTTTATAGAGCATCTACTAACAGAAAGACTCCAGGGGTCATTATACTCCTTTTCCAATTAATGACTCCTTTTTCTCATGACAGATTGGCTCCACTATTCTTCAAGTAGGGCACCCTATGCATCCATGTATTAATACGTTGTCTTATTTCATTTTCTACACAAGTCTTTAGGGCGGGCAGGGCTGTGCAGCTGGACAGCTGTGCTCTGCACGCAGGCACTGGCTGGAGGAGGGGGTGAGTGGGAGCTCCATCACCAGGCTGGAGCCAGCTGGAGACAGCAGAATCATTTTATTTACATAAAGAGGCTGGTCTGCTGGCCAAGCCTTACCCCTGTAGGGCTGTGCTTTTGTATAGTCTCTTTTCTCCAAAGGGTGCCTTTTTCTTTTATAAATGCAGAGCCCAGTGTGCAGGTAGCATTGAGGTAAGGATTGTAATGATGAAGAAACAGGCTCTGAGAGGGCAAGTGAGTTGCATGAAGCCACCGCACGTCTCAGCGGCAGTCTGAGCGTGGCTCTGCCTGGCCTGGCCTTCCACTCTGTTCCCTTCTCTGTGTACTTCCTTATTTATCATATGTTTAAGATTGTTTCCTCCAGTGTACTTCCTAGGACTTCAGATAAGTCTAGTTTCAAAGGCTTAAATAAGAGTTTCTGGTATTTAATCGCTGATTTTCCCTGGTTTGGGTATTTGTAATTATAATTAATTATTTTCTTTGCTTCATTCAATTGCAGCATTCATGGTTGAATTTGATTTCCCCTAAAGGTTAGCCCCCTCAGATGAGTAGCTTTTTCCTCTTGTGAGTGGACGGGCATCTAGAGTTCCATCTTTTCTCATTCTAAGAGCACATGAAACTTGGCCCAGAAGTTCACTGACCCAGAAGTGATGATAGGCCTTAATAGTGTATTTTCCTGATTCACTTCTGTCCTCAAAACATATGAGGCTCCCAATGCTGAGAACCATTGTCTCAAGTATGCGCATGTGACAGGAAGACTGAGGGCCAGACGTGGGCTGGCAGTTCATCACCCTATCCCCATGACTGAGGGGTGGACACAGAGTGAGCCACTGTTACATGTTCTTTGCTGGCTGGTGCCAGTGCTGACTTGTCACGTGGCAAATGTAGCTGTAAATTCATCCACACTTTGATAATCGTGTTAATTGGAGATGAACCCCTAGGTTTGCACAGTCACCTGGTGGATCCATCCTCATAAAAATAATTCCATAGCCTATGGGAATTCTTTATTTTAATTTTTCATATTTGAGACAGTACTATACAGAAAAGAGTTTAATATGTATGAAATGGTAGACAAAATATGGAAAAGGAAACTCATATCCTGCTTGCTTTAAGAGTGGTTTCCTGAAATCACTTCCAGCCACTTGCTTTCTTGTGCAAGCTAATGAGAGAAGCAGCATCTGGGAGAGTTTTGACTCTTCACGTTGCTCTCTTCTTCTCCCCCTTCCCTGCTCTTTTCACTTCCCAACTCATTTAGGCACCATGGACAGTCCCTTTTCTCTCCTTGGGCAGGTTTCCTGAAAGCAGGTACTGCCCCTCAATAAAACAGTTTTTGAAAAATTGGTCCAAGTCATTCTCCTTTTGGCCACCTGTGTAAGGAAGGATTAGGACACCATAGTCTAATTTTCTTTTAACTAAGGTAGTCTAAAAGTATGTGAATCATATATATATATATATACCTTCTAGTCACACATATAAGAGAAATTTGCCTTAATGCTTTTTCCTTGAACCTCTGGCAATTGAGGCAGATTGCTTTTTCTGTCCACTGACTCACTCAGGCACATGCCAACATGGATGCAGTCTGAGGTTCCGCAGAGTGGGCAAGGCTATTCCCATCGAAGACACAGTTGTGATCAGTAGACTCTGAATGGAAGCACTGTTGAAAGAGAACTCTTTTTGCCTGATGTCTGATGGAGTCAGTATTCTTGTAATAACGGAAACAAGTAGTTTTTAATGCTAAAAGCTAGACACAGGCAGGAGGGTAAATTGAGGGGAAACACTTATCAGGATGAAAAACTCTCAGACTAGTGCCATGTCGATATCTTGATTTACCTTAGAGTAATAGTCATGTAGTGATGTTCAGATTAGACAGCATTTTTCAAATACAGTATCTCATTTTATTGTAAGAAGTATTTTTCATAAGAATTTTTTATACTATTTCATATATGGGTGAATTTAGGATCTTAGGGGACTATGGCCTAGTTACTCATCTCTGTGCCTCTGTTTCCTCAACTGTAAAATGAAGGTAACAGTGGCCATCTCATAGGTTGTTGCAAGGGTTAGTCAGGCAATATCCTTTAGAATTGTGCCTGGCCCATAGTAAGTGCTCAGTTAGTATAAGCTAGTGTCTGTTGCTATTATTAGAGAAGTCATATTTCTTGCTCAAGGTCATACACAACTACAAGGTAGTAGAAACAACTCTGAACCAAATCCTGTCTCCAAATTATACACACATAGATGAACCTTGGGAATTATGAAACTTACATGGTACCAAATAATTCTCTATGACAGTCTTTATCTCAGTTTCTTACTAATGCGGTTATATTTGGGTTTCTATGTACTCTGCACTATGTGGTGGCAATCCCAGATAACAGTGCTAAGTGGCCCTGGTTGGAAGGTGGCATCAGTGATGTGTATCTTCAGTGTCCCTGTGTCCTCCTTCTAAAGACTTTTCACTCTTCTCAGCAACCTCCCCACTGGGAACTCTCACTCCACCTGCTCTGTGGCTACAGCATTTGGCTGTATATATACAGTATGAATATATATTATTTATGACCCTTTCCTTGTTCTCTGGTCTTCCTGAAAGCTTGTCATCCACCCCTATGCTCTCCAACTCAGAGGAATAGATGATAAAGATATTAACCACTTTGTGTCACCCTTTCTATATTGTAGAATTATAGAAGAAAGAGGAAAAGGCTAGGAGTTAGGAAAGGAACAAACTAACATTGTTACATAAAGTGAACTAACACTCTGCCCTTATTGTGTCATTTACTCCTTGTTATAGCTCTTAAACATTGTTGGCTTTCATGACTGAATTACTGATGGGGAAAGTTCCTGCCCAGAGGCAGAAACTCTCTTGTCTTAGGTCACCCATTAGTTAGTGGCAGAACCGGAATTCAAATTCATGTCTCCTGGACTCAGTAGTCCATATTCTTTCCAGTACACTCAGCTACCTCATAAGTGTGCTGGGGAAAATTTTATGGAGAATTGGGCTTTGGTTATTTAGATTTTTAGGAATAGGTAAAAATAGGATACATAAATTTTGGAGGTTGTGCTGGGTAAGAAGATAGTTCATCAGATATACTTACTCTAGTTGAAGTAATAATAATTTTTTGTTATGTTATAATCACTGATTTTATATGTTCTCCCATTAAAATATGATCACATAGAGGGTCAAAAATGTTAAGTTGTATTTATTTTTGTAACCTGAGCACTGACCACAGTGGCTGATACATAGTATACTGCCCAGCAATTGTCTGAAGAATGAATAAATGTATTAGTAGCAGCTAAAAAGGAAATGAAGGTGTAGCAATGACGACATTTGAGAACTCTCTTGCTTTGTTTTGTGACCGATTCTTGGTGGTACCCTCACCTCTGTGGCCTGTGTCTGAGCCATTGATGCAAACAGCTCAGTGTATCAGTGTCCTCTCTCAGCCAGAGCTCATCCCCTTATTCCTGCCCTCCAGGTGCATATGGAAAATCTTACTCTGATAGTTTTTCCTGTTTCTCCTCTTTTCAGGTCATGAAGAAATATGAGAATGACATGTTTCATTTCTCTTTAAAGATTACTTATCAAATAAAGTTACTTGGTATTTATTTCCTTTACAAAAGGAAATTTGTGTTTAGGGAAATCAGGAGAGAAAAATATAAAAAAGAAAGCTGGAGTTAGAAGTAGGAAGGAGGGAATGAGAAGAGAGGGAGTCATGAGGGCTGAGTGTGCTTTAGCAAGGGGGTCTTGTTAATATTGTAGTAGGAGGAGGGAGAGGAGCCCCCCAGTGAGTAACAGTTGTGCCAGGATCCACACGCTTATCTGCTCCCCACCCCACACACCCCCATCCTTGCTGTAAGATAAATCACAGAGCAGGAAGTCTGAAATGATTTGGGATTGATTTTGTTTGCTTAAATAACAATTTCTTTAACCTCAGCATCATGATGCAGCATTTCTAGTGTAAATTATTCACAGTAAAAGCACTGAGGCAAGTTTGTGTGGTATGGGAGTAAACTCAACCTCAAAATTATAGATGGACAACATAACACTGTAACTGTATGTTTTCAAATTTATGGTATGATGGAAGGACATTTCAGGGGCATAATGGAAGCAGCACAGTTGGGCTAAGTATAGCCGTGACATTCCAGAAAGTATTAATGGTATATCGCAAGTTTAGTCCTTCTTCAGACTTACAAATTCTTCAGCTTCAATGTGTAATATTTTGGGTTTATATTTTAGGGTTTAGATATATGGATTCATAAATAGAAAACATTTTTTCCTATAATTAGAAGTTTGGATTTTGACTAGTCTTGATTTTGAGTAGTAAGAACAACATATTTTAGGGATCTAGAAGATTGGCAAGACAGATGCTAATATAATTCATGCCTTACATTCATTTTGAGAGACATTTAAATATTTCCTAGTGATTCCTATTGGAGAATATGTGCATATATAGAATATTAATATTAAAGATATTACTATACAAGTATAATATACTTACAGACACGTGTTTTACATATTAACTTACCATTTATTTTCTGAAAAAGAAAAGTATTTGCTTTGCATACATGTATCATATATCAGGATTATTATTTTAAATAATTTTTTCTGTACCCTTGCATTGTTATGTGGTATATAATCCCTAATTTTTAAATGGGCATCATTCTTAAAGAGCCAAATCTTTTCTTAAGAAACAATGTAGTGCAGTAACATAGTAAGTCAGTCTAGCACTTCTTACGTGGTGTTTGCATCTTCCCAGCTGCCAATGGATTGTAATAAAAACCAAAACATCTGTGACATAAACCACATTAACCAAAATAGAGTACAGATTTTCTTCATTTTTTAGTTTTACGAATCAATAAGAAGATATTTTCCTTGCAATTCCATGTTTATTTTTATAGGTACTCCTTAAAAAATATTATTTTTTCTTTATTTTCTTCATTAAGAAATTTCGAAGAGTGTTCTATTTAAATTATAACTGATAATTGCAATTTACATTGTTAATTTTGAGAATGTTTTTACAAAAAGTAGGTGCTACACAACCATAAAGAAAGTTAGTTTTAAATAATTCATATTTTTATAATCCCACAATACTGCCACATATTACTATTTGACAGCTGTTTATTAAATGCCTGCTGTGTGCATTCACTCTGTTAGGTGATTCACCTACATTGACCAACAGACATTACAGGCCTTGCCCTCACACACTGTACAGCCTACTGGGAGAGGGCTGTTCAAATAAATGAACAACAATAATAGAGTTTGCTGTAGTGCTGTTATTAAGGATGTACAACGAACTAAGGAAATGTACGTAATAAGTGCCTACTTTAGTCCAGGGTGGGAGGACTTCCTGGCAGAATTGATGTTAAAGCAAAAACCTAAAGGATGATCATATGTTGTCTCACCAAAGAGTAAGAAGACCATTCACCACTGAAGGCAAAGTGAGTGCAAAGACTCAGAAGCAAGAGAGACACAGCACAGTTGAATCATTGGGGGAGAAATCTAGGATGGCTGGTTCAAGAAATGAGAGGTTGGGAGTGGCCAGAGATGAAGGGAGAGTTAAATAGGTGCCAGAGTACAGAGGGCCATATAAACTCATAGGTTTTAACCCAGGTTGCACAGTAGAGTCACATGCAAGACTGCATTTTAACATACCCATGCCTGGGCTTCACCCCCTATCAGTTGAAACTGAATCTCTGAGGTAAAGCCCGGGAACTAGTATTTTTAAATGTCACCCTGGTGATTTAATCTACACTCAATATTGAGGGCTCCTAATGTAAATTATGTCAATAATAAGGTTTATCTTATAGGCAATGGGTATACTTTGGCAACTTTTATGCTGGAGAGAAGAATGTTAAGATTTGTGTGTTAGAGCAGTGCACTCTGGCCGTCTGTGTGGAGAGGGGATTGACAGAAGATTGGAAGCTGGAGAGTGTTTTGTAGGCTGTGGCAGTAATCTGTGAAGAGGGGATGGTGGCTTTAGCTAGAGCAGTGATGTTGTAGCGGAGAAATAAAGACAGTGGAGAGATATTAAGAGGGAAGAGTCAACTGTTTAGAGAGTGAATGGCTTAGGAGTGGAGTGTCAGGAAGAGGGAAAGATCTAAAGGTGATGCCCAGGTTTCTGGCTTGATGAGCTGGTGAAGGTCAGTGCCTTCTTGAAATAGGGGATGATGAATTCCAGTGTGACTCAGGCGTGTTTGGGTTGAATTCCAGATGTCACTGAGGCCTGGTTAGATACTTTCATTTTTGCATATACGTTTTTCAGATATGTACATTTTTATTTGCATTCCATGTTTGTTATTGCATTAATTTCTTTATCCATTTAGGAAACATTTATTGAGAACCTGTCTTATGCCAGACAGTGTTTTAGATTTTGGATACTTTAGTGAACAAATCAAGGATCCTTCCCCTCATGGACCTTATATTTCCCTAATTCTGTGTTCCTCTGACTGGCATCAAACCTGGGTTGCCAGAGTGAAAACTCTTAACTGCTAGGTGACATGTTTCCACAATTCTATTAATACATAGTCTTTATAAATACTTCACTTCTGGCATAATCTTTCCCCATGTTGACTGATAAGAATGTTTTAAATCTTTCCTTGGATGGTTTTGATTTTTTCCATTCAATGTTGTGAGCATTTTCACAAATAAATATATTGTTTATTTCCTTAGGATAAATTTCCAAGAGTGGATTTGTGAGGTCAAAGAATTTGAATTATTATTTTCACTGTTTCTACACTGTACTATATTGTTCATCAACATGCTTGTACCTCTTAGGATGCCACCAACATTCTGAGAGAGAGGAAGAGAGAGAGAGAGAGAGAGGGAGAGAGAATATTTTTAAAAAGTGCACCATAATATTTGAAGGCTTGGGGCTCCTTGAGCCTCAGGGAAATCCTTACTGACAGCCTCACTCCAATATACAAATGGCCAACAAACACACAAAAATGCCCTAAATCATTAGTCATTATGAATATATAAACCAAAGCCACAATGAGTTACAACTTCACATCCCCTAAGATGCCTATAAAAAACAAACAAACAAACGAAAAACCTAGACAATAACAAGTGTTGGTAAGCAGGTGGAGAAACCGAAGCCATCAGCTGGTGGGAATGAAAATGGTCCACCCACTGTGGAAAACAGTTCAGTGGTTCTTTAAAAAATTAAGCATAAAACTGCCATATGATCTAGCAATTCTACTCCTAGGTATATATACAAAAGAATTGAAAACAGGTGTTCACACAGATACTTGTTCATGAATGATTATGGCAGCACTACTCACACTAGTCAAAAGGTGGGACCAATTCAGATATCCATGAAAGGATGAATGGATAAATAAAATGTGGTATATACATAAAGTGAAATATTATTCAGCCATAAAAATAAAGTATTGATAAATGCTATAATATGGATGAACCTTTAAAATATTATTCTAAGTAGAAGAAGCCAGACACAAGCGATCACATATTGTATGATTCCATTTAGATGAAATATCCAGAATACACAAATTCATAGAGGCAGAAAGCAGATTGTGCTTGCCAAGGGTTGTGGGTGGTGTGGAATGGGGAAGGATTACTTGATGGATATGGAGTGTTTTTCTGGAGTGATGGAGATGTTTTAAAACTGGATAGAAATGATGGTTGCACAGCATGGTGAACAAGTACTGCCATCTATTTGGGTGAATACCACGGAATTGTCGATATTCAAATGGTTAATTGTACGGCATGTGACTTTCACCTCAACAAAGCAGGGGAAAATATAAAGTATTCAACTGAAATCTCATTAGCATTTGAGTAAAGCATTTTTACTGATTTAGTAGATTTTAAATAACCAAATGCTTCTTTTAAAAATGTTAGTGGGGACCAATATTTTTCCATGTGTTTACTATTTGTATTTATTTTTGTGGAATATTTGCTCATATCATTGTTCATATCATTCTCTGTAAATACATTTCACAAGATTGATTTTTAAGAATTGATTTTTGTTACTTTACATTGAGTTTTAAAAAGTATTATAATCCATTGTTCCTATTTTTTCTTATTGCTTCAGTGCTATAAAATTTTAGAGTTGATATGTTTTGGACTCTGTGTTTTGCTTGTGTTTATAATTTAAAATATGAACAACACTTTAATTCATCTGGAGATTATTTGTCATAGAGACTTTGAAAAGTAGGTATTTTTTTTCCAAAATGGATGTGAAGTTTTGTCATCACCATTGATGAAATAGTTCTTCCTTTGATACCCATAGATGAGCATCACTCATTCATAAGGCAGTCCTCTCTGAGGTCTGGCAGAAAGTTTGTTTCTTGTATACCATGTAGAGATTGTCTTTCTAATACATCTTTTTTTCCTTCTCCTTCTCTTTCTCCTGCTCTCTACTCCCCCCCCCCCCCACCTCCCACATTTCTTTCTATTGTGGAACTTGAGGTTCTATGTGGAGAAGATTCTGAATAAGTCTGAAAAAACAAAATTCTAGTAGAATAGGTTTTGGAGGGCTTAAAAATGCCGATGATAACAGCCTAAATTAACATCTCCTGATATGCTCTGTCATCGTCATTTCAAAGTAAGGAGTAAACTATGTATATGTCTCAACAGCAACCATAAAATTGATAAATAGCTTCTGTTGCAGTAATATTATACCATATATTTTAAGACTCAGTTTACCCTTAATGTATAGGTGCTCTTTATCTCTCATTTTGCCATGAATTAAGTCAATGTGAATAAGTACTGCCATCTATTTGGAGATACAGAAAATAAATACAGAAAAGGGATTAAGTTTTCATTTTATTTTTATCTAGTATAATCCAAGAATGTAGAAAACCATTTTTCCCTTTTTCCAGATGTTATGCATCTGGTCGATATCTTGACTTTAAATTTGATATATATTTGGTGAACGTTTTCAATTGCACCTAGGCAGGGATACAGAAATATTGCTTTTAGTCCAAAGAATAAACGTTACTCTCTTAAGAGCTATTCAATATCACGCAGTAAACTGATTCTTTCTAAGTATATTTCTATTTAATCTTGACTAGCGGAATACTTCTGAGTATGTGTATCGCCCCAAAGCCAATTCTGGTCTTTTATTAGAGTTGGTAAGATGATAGAGGTGTATGCATTTTATGACAGAATGGAACTTGCATAGTTCTTAAAACAAATAACCAACAGTTTTTACCTCAGTGGTAAATGTAATCTCTTACATTGCTAACATGGACTCATAGAATGGTATTGCTGGAAAGGGTCTTAGCAACCATGACCCTTCCATTTGAAGAGGTTAAATGACTGTCGTATCTTGGGGATGGGATTACAAATCCAAAAATTGAGATGATAGTGCATCTCAGGGTGACTACCAAAGGTTTGTTTATGGAGAAAGTAAATTGTATTTGGTAAGAGGAAAAGCAGAAGAAAGAAGGTAAATGTAGCACAGCTGAATGAAGCAAACATTTCTCGCTCAGATCAATATGAAATAGCATCACCCAAAGTGATTTTACCTAGGCTTTGCAGTTATTCACTCACAGGATCACTGCGGGATAATTGAGAAAGTGTGGGAGGAAAATGCCAGTTGTCAGTGTGAGACTATGGGGAGGTGAGAGAGGGCAGTGACCACGCAGGAAAAGCTGCAGGCAAGCAGAGGGGAGATGCTGAATGGATGGGAGAAGGGCAGTGATTGCGTTCCATGCTACTGCCAGCGTAGCCTGGGATAGTCATCTTTTCGCATTATTTTTGAGACTCTTTCATGGAATAGAGCATCTGGAGATAATTCTAATTCTGTGACAATTTGAGGGATCAGTATAATCTAAAGAATTCGTTGTCTTACCAATATAGTTAATTATAGTCTTTGATACTAGGTTCTTAGACAAAAAGAAAACCCCAAAAACACAATAATGTGAATGTTGTGAGAATCAAGGGTGCATTTCTGGATGGCTTTCTGCATAGCCTGAGGAGTGAAGCGGTTCACCTGTGTTTATACACATCTTCCAGGGAACAACAACACTTCCATGCTGGTGTTTGGTTGTGAGGTGTTTTCATTGGTGGATCTCTAGGGAAAGTCCTTGTGTCTATTTCTTTGTTATTTGTTTAAATTTGTTTCCTCTTAGTTATTAGAAGCTTCTAGCTATACTGACTTTTATATTTAAGGTTGGAGAAGTACAGTCTATATTGCAAGTGAAAAATATCCTTTTTTATGGAACTGAAATTCTCTTTGTGGAGTTGGATCACCAGGAGTATAAGTAAAGAATGCAAAAAGGCTTTTATTCATTGTTAATTTAAGAGGATACCTGGAAGTATTAACAGCATTACAATTGAGAATCTTGTTACATTATATATAAGCTGACTCTTTTTAAAATTTCTATATTGTCAGAATAATGGACTCTCCTACCAAATATAACTTTATAGATTATTTAATCTAGTCTTTTCATATTAGAAATAAGGAAACAGAGACACAGTAGCTGTGTGATTTTCCCAAGATCACTGAAAGAGCACATTGTAAAGATTGCACTAGGACATCTAGCCAATGCTCATGTTTAAATATTTTTGAGAAAATTTAGACTATAATTTTAAATTAGGGCTGGGGGACTTTTTCTAGTCTGAGTAATCAACTCAGGGAAAAAACCATAAAAATCAATCAGGTAAAAATTTAGGAAAAAAAAAAATGTATGGCCACAGCAGTATAGTTTCTTTCTTTTTTTCTTTTTTTATTTATTTTTAAATTTTTTATTTCAGAGTATTGCAGGGGTACAAATGCTTTGGTTACATAAATTGCCTTTGCACTCCCCAACAAGCGTACCCATCCCCCAGATAGCATGCACCGCATCTGCTGGATGTGGATTTACCCATCCCCTCCTCCACCCTCCCACTTGCCCAACACCCTGGGAATGTTACTTCCCATATGTGCACACCGTCTCTTAACTTCTTTATCACAGTTGTTTCTAAATATCTAGGGTGTAATAAAGATGTGTAATATAAGCTACTTTCATGGGATTAAAGTTTATGTCATTTATCTAACTTTATTATAGATGAGTTAAATAAATATTTTACTTAAAAGGAATGTAGATGTTTGTCATGGTAGAGTCTTAATTTGTTTCAGAGGTTCTTGTCTAAGTCTGAAAATCTTCTGTCTTTCTTCATTTGGACAAGTCACTATTCTGCAGTGGGACTTTGTGATTTCACAAAATAAAGCCTAGGTAGCAGGAGCATATGAATTGATTAGATGTTTCATAGCAGGTGTCGATATGCACAAGTAGGATCAAGAAATTGACAAAGTAAGATGCAGAGTCTTCATAACAAATTTTAAAAAATAATTCTTTATATCTTGTTGGGTGTGTTGTAAGGCATTCATGTCAAGCTTTCTTGCAGTGGCTTATCTATATGTGATCCTTTGACATATTATTAATGAACTTGGACATATGACATTTCTCTCAATCTAAATAATTATGTAACCCAAAATTTAAATTATTATTTAAGGGCCTGACTTTAGATAACTGTAAGCTTAAAGTAAAGGCAAAAATGTAAAGTTCTTGATGAAATCTCTGTAAAATTGCTTACCCTTTTTCCTTAACTCAGATGCAAGTGAGCATACCTTTTTACTGTAAAGACTTTGAAAACAAAACAAGACCAATACATTTTCCATTTAAAAAAGCTCTTTGAGTCACTAGTTCATACTTTAAAATTTCAATTAATATGCTAGTGAAATACATCTCACTAATAAGGCATCTTACTAATAAGATTGAATCATTAACATATATTTTTATTACCAAAATATATTTAATGTCTTCTCTCTGTGCTACAGTTATAGGTAGACATTGTTAACAGTAACTAGTCTTTAGTTTACTTTTGGAATTATTATTTATTATTGGCTTTGAGTCACAGTAGTAAACATTCTCAATAATGATGTAATTTTAAAATTTATTATGCTTTAGTAACTGTACCAGTAAACTTTATACTCAATAATATAAAATTCTCATAGAGTTGGTACTTTTTTATATTTTAAAGTCAGAGTGGCCAAATTCATACCCTAGAATATGTCTACATTTTTATGGTTTAAACACTTATTTTAAATAATAGGCTGCCTGAAGTACATGAATACACTTCTGAGAAAAGTACATTTTTTTGTTTCTATTAGGGTAAAACTAAAAGGCATTATTATATTTATTTCTTTATTTTCAATTTGCAAATAGTAATTGAGTATAGTTGTGGGGTAGAAAGATTCAATTAAGCTAATTAATACAACCTTCTCACAAACTTAATTTTTTGTGATGAAAACATTAAAAATCTATTCTTTTAGCAAATTTGAAATGAATAATACATTATCACCACCTGTGGTCACCATGCAGTGCACTGGATCGGGGACACTTATTCCTCTAGTCTAACGGAAACTTCATACCCTTTGAACATTTCCCCTTTCCCCTCCCGTCTGTTTCCTCTCTTTCCCCGGCCTCTGATAATCACCTTTCTACTCTCTGTTTCTATAAGATAGATTTTTAAAAATTCTACATATAGGTGAGATCACACAGTATTTGTCCTTCTGTGCCTGGCTTATTTTGCCTATCGTAATGTCCTCAAGTTCCATCCATGTTATGTCAAAGACAAAATTTCCTTGTTTTTAAGGCTGTGTAATATTCCATTGTGTATATATGTTTACACCACATTTTCTTTATCCATGAACACTTAGATTGCTTCCATATCTTGGTTATTGTGAATAATGCTGAAATGAACGTAGGAGTGCAGGTGTCTCTTCAACATACTGATTTCAATTCCTTTGGATACATACCCAGAAGTGGGATTGCTGGATCATATAGTATTTCCATTTTTAGTTTTTTGAGGAACCTCCATGCTAGTTTCCAAAATGTCTGTACTAACTTACATTCTCACCAATAGTGTACAAGGGTTCCCTTTTTCCCACATCCTTGCCAACACTTACCTTTCATTTTTTGATAATAACCATTCTAACAGGTATGAAGTGATATATAATTGTGGTTTTACTTTGCATTTTCTTGATAATTAGAGATATTGAGCATTTTTTAATATATCTGTTGGCTGTTTGTAGCTCTTCTTCTTAAAAATGTCTGTTCAGATCCTCTGCCTATTTTTTAATTGGGCTATTCGTTTGCTTGCTGTTGAGTTGTTTGAGTTCCTTATGTATTTTGGATATTAGCCCCTGATCAGATATATGGTTTGTAAATATTTTGTCTCAGTTCATGGCTTGGCTCTTCACTCTGTTTGTTGTTTCCTTTGCTGTGCAGAAGCTTTTTAGTTTACTGCAATCCTACTTGTCTAATTTTGCTTTTGTTGCCTGTGTTTTTGGAGTCTTATCCAAGAAATCACTAATACTGTGGAGCTTTCTCCCTGTGTTTTCTTTACAGTAATAGCTTTACAGTTTCAGGTCTTACATTTAAGTCTTTTATCCATTTGAGCTGATTTTTGTATATGGTATAAGAGTCTAATTTTATTATTCTATATGTGGAAATCCAGTTTTCCCAACACCATTTGTTGAAGAGACTGTCCTTTCCCCATGATGTGTTCTTGGTACCTTTGTTGAAAATCAACTGACTGTAAATACTTGGGTTTATTTCTGGGCTTTCTGTCCTATTCCATTGGATGATGTGTCTGTTTTTAGTCCAGTACTATACTGTTTTGATTACAATAACTTTATAATATATTTTGAAATCAGGGACTGTGATGCTTCCAGCTTTGTTCTTTTTGCTCAAGATTGTTTTAGCTATTTGGGGTGTTTTGTGGCTCCCTATGAATTTTAGGATTGTTTTTTCTATTTCTGTGAAGGATGACAATGAAATTTTGATAGGGATTGCGTAGAATCTATGGATTGCTTTGTGTAATGTGGACATTTTAACAATATTAATTCTTCCAATCCATGAACATGGGATATTTTTCAATTTACTTGTGTCTTCTTCAGTTTCTTTCATCCATGTTTTGTAGTTTTCAGTGTACAGATCTTTCTTTTCCTTGATTAAATTTACTCTTAAGTATTCTTTTTGATGCTATTGTAAATGGGATTGTTTTCTTAATTTGCTTTCTTGGACAGTTTGTTGTTAGTACATAGAAACACTACCCGTTTTTGTGTGTGGTGATTTTATAACCTGCAACTAATGGGTATTATTATTAGGCTGTTGGTATTTGTTGAGAATCATGGAACTGGATCATGATAAGACTCATCTGATAAAAACTTACTCCCAGTTAACCAAGTCAGTCAAAGCCTGATATATGAATTCCATGAAATAATAATGGAAACTCGCTTTAAACAGAAAGAGGATTATTCTCTCTTCCCACAAAGGTTGTCAAAGAGTTATGAAAAACACAGCTCAGGTTTATTCATTCATTATCATCTAACAAATATGTATTGGTCACCCACTATGTTTTAGGTACTTTTCTAGATGCTGGGGATGTGGTAGCTTAAAATAAAAAACAACAACAACAACAAAAATATAAACTCTTGCTCTCAAGGAGCTAATATTCTATAATGTGGAAGACATATAAAAGTAAGCATTATAGTATTCTAATGGTAATATTTGCTAAGAAAAGAATTAATCCAAAAAGGTAAATATGAAATATTGAAGTCAGCTATGCTTGAAATTTTACATAGGCCATGAAAAACAGAAGTGGAAACATGAAAAATATACAAAGATCTTCATACATGATACTCCTGCTTTAGCCGACGTCGTTCTCATACATAGGGTTCCTGTGTAGCAGGGATCTTCCTCATATAGGGTGCTTCTATTTTGGAGTTAGTTTACTTCCCAAAATAGGAGCTCTGTAAAGTTGTTTACACAGAGCTGCAGTGAGAAGCAGTTTGAAGAAAAATACTAAAATAAAAACACTTCCATTCTAGTGACTACTAGTTCACATCTCTGTCACCTCAGTATCTCCAGATAATAGGTAACTGAGAGAGGAAATGTCCAGACTAAAGACTTCCCTCAGGCATCCCAGGGAAAGCCCCCAGGCAATGGTGGGGGGGATATCTCGGAGCTCCCTGCTCTTCCATCATTATTATTTTTTTTTGTTGTTTATTTATTTATTTTTTTACCAGAGCCCAACCTAGATACTTCTTCCCCAAGGCCTTTTTGTTGGTGGGGATTAAGACTGGTGATTATCTGAATGTAATTTGGCCCAGTTTCTAGAAACTCTTTTGTTAAATCTGCTATGTCAGTTCCACCACAAAATACAAGGACAGGGAACATTTGTCCTCCTGGAGCTGTTTCCATCCCTCTGCGCTCCCAGTTGCCCCCTCTTTCTTCTCCTCTTCTCCCTTCTCCTCTTTTATTCTGTTCCTCCTTTTCCCATTTCACTCTTCTCTTTCTTTTCTTCTCTGCTACTTATAGTGGCAACGTTTGATGTATTATTGAAAGCACCAGACTAATTTTAGACCCTAGCAAATATATTCAATCTCATGAAGTTTGTACTCTTCAGGGAAGATGACAGTGGAGAGAAGGAAGGGAAGAAGGCACAGCACTCTGGGTTGCTCTAGAACCAGACATTTCTCATGTATTGCTTCAGATCCTCTTGTCTCACCTGCCCCTGGGACATCTGGACACTTATCTTCACCACAGCCATCACCATGGCAACAAGTCCTGAGTGGACTATGGTTAACTCTGCCTGTCTCAAGGTTTCTCTGTCAGTGTCTAGGTGTGAGATGCCAGGAAGCCTCTGGGAGATGGGGCATACCACACCTACCAATGGGATTGATACCCCATGGGGTGAGCCTTCCATCAGTGGGAGTCAGGAGCTGGAGGACAGATTTGTCTTTCCTTCTCCCAAGATGGATTGTCAGTTACCTGTTTGGGATCTTGAAAGACTGTCCTGTGGGATCAAGCAATGAGTGGCACCAGATGGTGGCCAGTTGATAACACATTCTAGCATGGCTTCCCTGTTTCCCAGCTTCACTTCCTTCTTCCTTCCCCTTGCATCTTGAGATCACATTCCAGCCTTTGGAGAGCCCAGGCAGACACGATGTAGTGCAGTTGCTCTTCCTCATCCTGGAGCTGCTGGTGCCTGCTCCTCACCTGTGTGTCCCTGGGCTCAGGTAGTTACAGCCAAGCATTTTCTCAACAATCAAGCTTATATATCCACTTATGGATATAAGGTATCTCTAGAAATTGACAGCTTTCACGTTTGGTTACCTAAATAAACCAAACAAAGGCGTGTTTCTGCCAGCTGACCTGTCAGAGTGGAGTGGGGCTGAGGC
This sequence comes from Indri indri, assembly GCA_004363605.1. Lineage (NCBI taxonomy): Eukaryota > Metazoa > Chordata > Mammalia > Primates > Indriidae > Indri > Indri indri. The sequence continues at coordinate 2,997 of RJWJ010009647.1, read as the reverse complement.
ATAACTTTGTGGACTTTCCCATCGCCTTGACCTGGTCTGCCCAGCAGCCCCCAGAGCAGGAATTCCATCAGGCTGTTTAGTGGCTCTCATGACTCACCAACCTGCTCTAGTGTGTGTCAGCTTCAGAAAAAAGCTAGTGTCTTGAACACTGTATGGTTTTTGAAGACTTGGAAAACAGCCATAAATTATTTTAATTTCTTGAAAATGAAATTTTCCTTCTCATCATTATTATTGTTTGCTTAGTGACTGATTCTCCTGGGGGACTTCTCTCTTTAGATGGCTAGAAGCTTGGACTGTTCTTCACCCCCTTCCACAACACTAGTTATCTGCAGCATAAGGTGTTGGAAAGGAATTGAGAGAATTGATTTATTTAATAATAGTACCAAAAAACATAAAATACTTTGATGTAAATCTAACAGAATATGTGCAGGATTCATAGGCTGCTGAAATAAACTGAACAAAACTTAAATAAGTGGAGAGATATTAACACATTGTGTTAATGGATTGGAAGACTCACTATTGTTAAGATCTTGTTTCTCTCCAAACCGATCTATAGGTTCAACACAATTCTAGTCAGAATCCCAGCAGGATTTTTTTTTATAGAAATTAACAAGCCGATGTTATGTATGGAAAAGCAAAGGAACTAGAATAGCCAAAGTAATTTTGAAAATGGAAAACGAAAGTTTGAAGATTCACACTGTCTGATTTCAAGACTTACTTGTGTAGAATAAGGCCTAAAATTTCAGGTGCTACCTCAGCATGTTTAAGCCTCACAGCACCCTAAGGCCTTCCTGTACTTTCCCTGCTCTCAGCAGATATGCCCCCCACAGAGAGAAAGCCTCCTCACCTGGATAGTTCCTTGTCAGCCGGACCAGTTGCACCCTACGTGGTCCTCAGTCTACCAAGCTTCAGTTCCCTGCCAGCCACAAATTATTCAAATAAACCAATCTCATCTTCGCATGGTGACCAGGAGCACCCTGTCCTGCTGATGTTACTAAGCCTGCCTCTGCCTCTCACTGCGCCCTCTTGCTCACCTGTTTTCAAGTGCATCCCCTGTGTGGTCCTGCGTTGTGTGCAGTGTCCTCCTTCACAGGGCTGTGAGTAGATGTGAGCAATAAACTGCTGCAAGTCCGATCTGCCCTGTGTTGTGTGTTCAGCCATCTCCTTCTATTTAGAGCAGGGAATCCCTCCCTCACCAATGCAGTGAATAGGAGGTGATCAGAACACTATTAAACTATAGTAGTCAAGTCAGTTTGCCATTGGTGAAAGAATAAGAGTCCAGAAATAGATGTATACCTTCATGCATGGTCAGTTGACTACAATAGAGATGCAAATGCAATTTTGTGGAAAAAGAAAAGACTTTTCAACATATGGTATAGGAACAAATGGGCATTCATATTAAAAAAAACTGAAATCTTTACCTTGCTCCACATACAAAAATTAACTCAAAATGGACCATGGACCCAAATGTAAAAGTTAAAACCATAAAACTCTTATAAAAATATAGGAGAACACTTTTGTGATATTGGGTTAGGCAAAGGCAAGTATTTCTTAAATACAACACCAAAAATGTAATTCATAAGAGAAAAATTTGATAAATTTGACTTCATCAAAATTAAGAAGTTCTGCTCCTCAAAATCCACCAAGACAATAAAAACAAAAGCCAAAAATTGGGAGAAAATATTTATAAATCATATCTGATAAAGGACTTGTATCCAGAATTTATGAAAAACTCTCAAAATTCAATACTAAGAAAACATAAATCTCAATTTAAAAAAAAAAGTGGGCAAAAGATTTGAATAGACAAGTCACCAGAGAAGATACAGATGGCAAGTAAACACATGAAAAGATGCTTAACATTATTAGTCTTTAGGAAAGTGCAAATTAAAACCGGGGATTTACCGCTATACATCTCTTAGAATGGAAAAACATGGAAGGAAGGAAGGAAGGAAGGAAGGAAGGAAGGAAGGAAGGAAGGAGGAAGGAAGGAAGGAAGGAAGGGAGGGAGGGAGGGAGGAAGGGAAGAAGGGAGGAGGGAGGGAGGGATTCTAAATGCTGAGGAATATTTGGAGATGCAGAACAACTGGAATTAAAACACATTGCTGGTGAGAATGTAAAAATTATATAGCCACTTTGAAAAACTGTCAGTATGTTATAAAGTTGACCATATACTTACTATTCAACCCAGTAATTCCACTGTTGGATATTTACCAAGTGAAATGAAAAATTTATGTTCACACAAAAATTTCTAAGCAAATGTTTAAAGCAGATTTATTTGTAATTATCTCAAACTGGGAACAATCCAAATGTCTTTCAGCTGTTGACTGAATAAATAAACTTGGTCCCTGGGTGGAATATTAGTCAATAATAAAAAGTAACAAACTATCGATACCCACAAGAACATCTCAAATGTATTATGCTAAGTGAAAGAAGACATTATCAGAATGCTACATATTATATGATTACATTTGCAATATTCTGTCAGATCTTGAAAACATATGCCAAAAAAAGTGAATTTTACTCTCTGTAAATTATAACCTAATAAGAAAATATGTTTTTTTTTAAAAAGCTAGTGATCATAAGCGGAACAAATTGGAATTCTTCACTCGCTATTTGTTTTGGGGATTTAGGGAAGAGTGGAGGGATCACAGCAGTGGATTCTGGTCTGGCTCTGTCACTAACCAGTCATAGGTTCTCAAGATCATTTTGACTTTCCTTAAGAGGTATTGTGTGGGGGGCCGGGCGCGGTGGCTCACGCCTGTAATCCTAGCACTCTGGGAGGCCGAGGCGGGCGGATCGTTCTGAGCTCAGGAGTTCGAGACCAGCCTGAGCAAGAGCGAGACCCCGTCTCTACCAAAAAAAATAGAAAGAAATTAATTGGACAGCTAAAAATATATATAGAAAAAATTAGCCGGGCATGGTGGTGCATGCCTGTAGTCCCAGCTACTCGGGAGGCTGAGACAGTAGGATTGCTCGAGCCCAGGAGTTTGAGGTTGC